>VZRH01007416.1:563521-586888 GCA_013397555.1 Urocynchramus pylzowi
CTCACATGCGCCGCGGTCACATGCCCAAACAGCTCCTTAAACGCCGCCCGGGCAAAGGCGATCGCAGCGCGGGGCCAGCTGGAAAGGTGGAAGGTGGCGCCTTGCGCTCGGCCGCATCCCCCCGGCACAGCGCGCTGCCCTGCGGGAGCGGCCCCGGGCACCGCTGGGCACCCCTGGGCACCGCTGGGGCACCGCTGGGCACCGCTCTGCCCCTCCTGCTGCCCGGGCGCTCACCCAAACCAGCCTCCTGGCACCTGTGGGGAGGGCTGGGCACCGGCCGCTCCTATCGCCACGCTGATCACTCACACATTCCCAAGAGGGTTAGGGCTGGAAGGGAGCTCTGGAGCTCGTCCAGTCCAACGCCCCTGCCTTGGTGTCAAAGGAATGTGTCCAGGTGGGTTTTGAAATGGCTCCAGTGTCATCTGGAGGGATTTCTGCAAACAAGGCAGGTGGCATTCGATAATGGATATATATTGGCTGCTGGGGATAAAACATGCTCCTCCCCATGTCAAACCACATGCCCTCCAGGCAAGGGGGTCCCTCCCAGTGTCACCTTCTCCAGGTTTGCAAATATAAACATTTGCACAGGTATGACAGGCACAGATCACAGGAGCGTGGGGTTAACACGTGCCCCAGGTCTCCTGACCAAAATCCATCCGGCTGCCTCGGAAGCTGGTAGCCACCCCACCCACGCCGGGCAGCAGTACCTGTGTGCCACAGGCACCTTTGCTGGGGAGGGTGCTCCATACAAGCCCTTCTGCTTTGTCTTTTGTTGGATCACCCCCTTAGGTTGCAGATTTTTGAAGCCACCTTGACCCAGAAATCCTCCTTCAGGAGAACAGGCATTGCAAATCAAGTTGGCCAACACAGCAGGAAGAATCTCTGGAGTCTGTACAGCTCAAGAAGCGGCTCCTTTCGTGTATGCCAACATTGCAGCAAATTTCTAAAAGCATGTTTTTTTCCAATAGAAGCCAACTTCAGAACAAGAATTTACACAGTAAGCCAAGCTTAATAAATTATTTTTTTTAAGACTTCATCCCATTTTTTTCCCCCCAACAAATCATTCATTCACAAAGCCCAGGAGCACACTCCTTGATTTAGGGAGGAGAAGATGGGCGCCCTGCCAACCTGCGAGGTTCTGCACTGTCATAGGCAAAGCCCTGCTTCCACTTTCAGAGAGACCTTCTCTCAAGGTGAGTCACTCAGTCCCCTGGAGAGGAGCCCGAAACGGGAGTGAGCTTGTGCTACTTGAAAGTACCCTGTGCTGCACTGACACGTGCCCACGGGGGTGGTACCTCCCTGTGCAGCGAGCTCAGGGCTAGAGGCAGCGCTGTGCTCGAGTAGCCTGCCAGGGGGAACCTCAGTTCCCTTCCCTTGTCCTTCAGCAACCCTCCTCACCACAAAAAAATCTAGAATTACCAAAGCTCTGGGCCTAAACACAGTGCTCACCAAGTCAGAAACAAGCATTAGGGCAATATATCTGTTGACCAATCTCAGGAAAAAAAAAAAAAAANAAACCAAAGAAAAAAAAAAAAAAAAAAAAAAAAAAAAGACAGCTTCCCCAGGGTGGCTGTTGCTCAAGTCAGATGGGCAGTGGAACTTGTTTTAGCTGCACATGTGCTTTCCTAGCAGGAACGTGTGTGAAAGAGCCCCTTTGTGCAGGGCTGCAGCTGCCTGGTGCTGCTTTGCCACCTCCTGTGGCTCTGGAGGCCCCTGCTGGAAGATGGAGCTGGCTGGGCACAGCAGTGGCAGGGGCAAGAAAGCAGCCACTTTTCAGCTGTGAAATTAAGAGTTGAGAATAATGCAGAAGAAGCTTGAGAAAACTTTTTTAATTTACTCTGATTTTACTACCTCACGGTTCTTGCAGGGGGCAGAGCCCCAGCTGGCTCAATAGTAAAATCACACTGCATAGGGCTTAGCAGCAAAACAGACAGATAGTGATCAAAGTACTGAACTTAAGACACAGAAGCCATAAACTGTGGGGTAGATCAAAAGAAAACATTATTCTAGCAACATTTCCTTTCCTGCTCCCAAATAAAGTCTTTCTTCAGCTAAAAATCAAGGGAAAAAACAGAGAAAAAGGGAAAAGTATGTGCAAAAATAGGAAAGAGAGAGATAGCTTAAAGAGACAAAGGAATTGTTTCTTTAGTTTCAAATTGTTTATAGTTTAAAAAATAGGTTAAATACATGATGAATTAAAGTAAATATCAAATAGTTGACTTCTTGGGGTTTTTTTTTTACCTTTTTTTTTTCCTTTAAAAAGGGAAGTAAAAGACCAGCATTTAGAGTACCCAGTGTGCTTAGAATTTGCTACTGAGTTAAAACAAGCTCTTTCAGTATTGCATGTATGGAAATAATCTCTTTATATAAACAGCTTCATCTAAGTCAAGTGGCTCCCTGCAGTCCACACTGGGGACAGCAAACTCTTCTCAGCAGCCTGGCTGAGCATCAGGTGGGACTCCAGGAGGAGCCAGTTCAGCTGCCACCTCCCAGCCCTGTGCCCACACACAGCCAGCACTGCTCTCACCTGATGCCCTGCACGGGCACAAACAGGTACCACCTTGCCCAGATCTCTGCAATACAAATTACTAATTTCTCTCTAAGCACACCCCAACCCCAAATAATCTCCTAAACTTGCTGCTCTGACTGATGTTTTGGGTTGTTTGGGTTTTTTTCTTCATGAAAACATTTACCCACACAGAACCAAAATCCAAACTCAAACAATAAAATCTGAGGTTTTCCCAGGCCTGTTGTTCTTTGCTGTAAGAATACTTGAATATGAAGGAAAAGAAGAAATTATTCAACTTCCAAATGGCCCTAAGTCCTTATGGTTTGTTTTATTGTGAGAATTATCATGACTACAACAAAGTGCCAGCAACAACCAGGGCAAATTTAATAAAGACTGTGACATATAACCAGAACAATCCTCTCTGCCATCCTGGGTCAATTTACTGACTAGCCCACACTTTATTGCTAGCAGGGAATTATCATTGTCAACATCCTCTGCCTCACAAAAGCAACCTCGTTAATGTGGGTCTCCTTGCAAAATTAAGAATACTCAGGCTGCACAGTCTGTTCCCCAGGAACATTATTTAGCCCCTTCAAAAAAACTGTAAAAGCAGAACTTCCCAACGATGTGCAGAGCTTCCAGCATTTGTTTAAATGCAAAGGTTTTCATTTTTAGAGAGCCACAGTCAAATATTTGTATATTTAGAAGAGTTTGATTTCTTAAAATGCTGAACTGCACCCAGTAGAGCAGCCTGGGAGGAACCTTAGGGCTGGGAACCTCTAACTGGTCACAGCTGAGAAAACACCTGGTTCAAGGGAAGCTTGTTGTTCCTCTGGAAGCAGTAAGGAGTCTTAAAACTGAAAGACCTGAGAGTCAAGGTTATCTAAATTTCTTTTGCAGCAGAGACAGGCAGACTGGTATCCAACCCTACTGGATGGAGGGCTAATAAGACACAAATGCTACAGTAGACAGCTAAGGAGTCAAAAAATCAAGTTTTTCTGCAAGAAAGAGGAGAAAAGTAGTAAAAAAATAAGTCGGGGGGAAGGGTAAAAAGCTTGCAGGATAAAGGAAAAAGGAATGTAAAGAGACTTTGCTGGTGTAACTGCTCAGTAATTGGGGACAAAATGTTTTGGACAAGTCTGCCAGAAGGAATTTTCAGAGTGACAAGGCCCTGTCCCCAACCCCCAGTGACAGCTCTGTACCTGGAGTTACCAACACCAGTCTCACCCTGCTGAGCACATTTCCCTGTGCCCCAGCTGAGGGCCAGCAGTGCCTGTCAATAGAAAGGATCCCCTCATGGGAGCTCCAAATATTCTGGTCTTTTCCCCTCGAACTGCAGAGGTCAGGTAACCATAAATGAACCTGGCTTTTATTTCAGTAGATAAACACATGCATAATTCAACAAAGCATACTTCAAACTCTGGGATTTGTACGGTAGAATTGGAAGAGCAGATACTCTAAAGACTCAGAGAAATCCCAAATAAACTATTTGTAATTAAAAAATCTCATGAGTTTCAAGCCAAATCTCGTGATTTGTTTGTGGCCTGACTCAGGGTTTTCAGTGCTTGGGGCTGGCAACTCTGACTAAGCAGGGATATGAAATAAGAGCGAGAGTGACTGCCCGCCAGGCTTCTGTTTTCCTGGGACAGAAGACAAAGCAGCTCTGACAATTCCAGCTGGCAATACCATCCAGGCTCTCCTCCAAGGCCAAACATGCTGGGTAAAATCCTCATCAGACCAAAAAAAAAAAAAAAGCCCTATCAGAAGCAGTTACTGTGGTTGCTTAATAGCTGTTTTCCAAAGTTCAATATAGCATATATTTTCTTTTTCTTGAAAAGGGGGAGATGGGCCACATTACAGACTAATCCCTTGCCAGATGTCATTAGTGATGAAGTCCCTTAGAAATTACATCAGTTTGAAACAAATCAGAAAACAGTGAGTTTCTATTTCCTCCTCCTGCCTGGCTAGACAGAGACCTCGGGATCAGCTTTCATCCACAGCCTGGAATCAGCCCTCCTCTGCGTCTTGCTTGGTGTGGCAGGGGTGTTAAGCAAGTAATTGCAACCATTAAAAAGAAAAACAGCTCACTCGCTCCTGCTCCCCATCCCTGTCAAATACCAGCTCCTTCATTAGGCTTCCCAGCAGCTGTCTCAGCACTCTGCAGGAGATTCTCCCGGCTCCTGGAGAGGTGGGTGCTTCCAGCTGTGGCACACATCTCCAGCCACCACCCCTGTGTGCTCCTGGTGATGCCAAACTGACAGCTGTCCCCTCTCTCCTGATGACCTCAAGTGTCCCCTCACTCCTGGTGTCTGGTAAGACAGCCTGGGCAGGGAGTGGAATCTAATTTCTACCCCTGTGCAATGCCCAGCCCTCCCTCTACCTGCTCACAGGGTGATGGATGAGGAGAGAAGCACAGGAAGAGGTCGAGGAGAAGGGCCTTGCTGGTTCTCAGTGCTTTTGCGGTCCCTAGTAAGGCAAGAGCATGCCCCATCCTGGTGTCTGAAAGGGATGTATCTTTAATTCTTTGTGCTTGGACTGACTAAACCAGAACAATATCATAAACTGATGTTTTCTGTCGAAACTCAGTACCTGAAACACATTTCTGGATCGCAAATCTTGGACTAGAGCAGTTTATGTAATGCCACCTATTCATGCTGCCCTAAGTAACCATAACTAACCATTCCATTATAATGAGTCCATTATCCCCTGCTTTATTGTATTTTCTCTTAAAACAGAGATCAAAGATTTGGATCTAGTGGCATCATGCCGATTTCATTTTTATTACTGGCTCCCTAGGTCTATCATAAATATTCATTGGCCATCCTTAATACAAGGCATTGAATTCTGCTCACTGCTATCTCTGGTGCGACTGCAAAGTACAAACAGGGTTGTTGCTCAAACATATTAAATAAAGCAGCAGCAAATTTGTGATAGTCAACAGCAACAACAGCAACAGCAAAAAAACCAAAAAACACCAAAACAAACAAACAAACAAAAAACCCAAACAAACAAANAAAAAAAAAAAAAAAAAAAAAAAAACACAAAAAAAAAAAAAAAAAAAAACCAAACAAAAAAAAAAAAAAAAAAAAACAACCCAAACCACCCAGAAAACAAAAGAACCCTTTTCCCCTTCCAAGGAAATTCAAAACCAAAGGAGACATTTTCTCTTGCCCCCTCCACGACTACTGCAGACATTTGACTGCTGTGGGAATTGAGCCGTGCAGCAGCAGCAGCAGCTGACCTGCTCCCACAGACAGGAGATGTTTCTGAAAAGTCCACAGTTGCCACACTGTGGTCTCTGTGATACTGCAGCACTCTCTGTGCTTCCCAGCAAGAATTAGAACCATTACCTGGCAGTGGTACTGACACTGCTCATAAATGTGGCCTTTTCGTATAGGAATTAATTATGAAAAGAGAGTGGGAAGCATGTGGGGAGAAACATCTTCCAGAACCATAGTCAGGAAAAAGACTTCTGCAGTTTTACTCTCCTAACTCCCAAAAAACCTTACAACCATCCCAAACATCAGGGTGCCTGCAATTTGTTTCTCTGAACTCCCTTCCCACCTCACTGGAGCTGCTCCCAGGGTATAGAAACCCCTGTTGCAGCCATGTCAATTGCTCCTGCTCGACAAACAAGCACAAAGGCTCCTTGGGATGTCAACTGGGCACTTTGAGCAACCACCAATCACTAAAATTAGGGTGGCCATGGGAATTATGTTTTTCCTCCTGTTAAGTAACTCTAAGAGCATTAACACATAACATTCTAAACAAGACCATCTACGCCATTAAAAACAATATGCTAAGGCACCTAATATTTATCTTCTAATATAACTCCACCATGGATATAAAAGAAAAAGAGAAGGAATAGGAATAAATAACCTAAAATAAATATTTATTTATTTATATATTTATAAATATATTATAAATAATATATATTATATAAATAAATATATATTATATATATTTATATCTTTATATAGATAATAAATATATATTATATATTAATATATTATATATTATAAATATATATTTATAAATAAATAATAATTTATTTATTTAAATATTTATATTTATGCACATGAATCTATTCTCACACAAAACTCCACACAGCTGGAGACATGAACAACATGATAAAACTGTTGACTCATTTTACATATTAACTTACAACATGTCTTTGGTCATTTACTTAGTCCCTTGCCAATCTAAGATTTGCTAGAACCTTCCACTAAATTCCTAAAAACCTGCTTTATTCCTAATTTAAAATATAGAAATAAAATCAGGGAGAAAACGTTGATCCTGATATCTTCATGCTGTAGAATTTGATTCAAAGAGCTATAGTGAGCATGGAATTTAACTTCCAGATGTACTGAAGTCTTTAGTGAAAGTCATTTCACCTGTATTCAAAACAACAAGAAAATCTAGTTGCTGTTGTTCACAAAAAGGATCCTGATCAATTCCATGAATATTGTACCTGAGTAAGGGGAGATGAATCATCCTCAGAGCTCTAACAGTTTCATTTATTAAACAGCTCTCTTCTCTTGCACTCTTTTATTATTTGTTTTTAATGAATAGCAATATCAATAGAGAAGGATGTCAAACAGTTTGCAGGCAGTTAAGATTTTCTTGCTGGTTTGCTCTTCTTAAGATCACATCCCTAGGAAAGTGTTAATGTGAAATAAGAAGGGCAAACCCCCTATGTCCCATACACTGTGTATAGGGCGAATTCCAGAGCAAAAATTGGTCATTTGACGTTCAGAGTAAGGAACAAGCTACTCCAGTTTTATTGGTTTGGTTGATGCTGTTTTAATCAGTAGCTACAAAAAATATTTTACAGCATCAGATGCTTATTTAGAGGAGAGATGATGTATTAGGAGAAGGGCAGATGATACAAGTTCCAAAATAATTTAGCAATCAGGATTTGGAGCTTAATATTTCTGAAAGAAAACTGGATAATAACATACCATAATCTTAAAATTTGATAAATATGAGCTGCTGAGAGACTAGAATCTTTTGGATGAAATGTGTTAACAACCGTGTGTTTTTACAGCCTTGGCATCCTGCCATTAGATTTGTTTGTGACTTGAAGAACAAACAAACAAAGGAAAAATAACCAAGGTTTTGAAACAAAAAAGAGTAAGTACCAGAGAGTAGTGAACACCACTGCTCACTGAACTATCACCTGAAACAGAAGTACCTTTAGGTCTCTAGAGATACTTTATTTGCATCATGACGAGTTAACAATAATGCATATTAAAGAGAGGGCAAAATCATGACTGCGATGTAGTTAGGCCTGTGCTCACTGCCCCTGCAGCAGATTAAACTGCTCCTGCCTTCCACTAGATCAGGACCTGCACTTTGTAGGGTGTCAGGAGGGCTGTCTCCTGAATTATCTGTCCTTGATACACGACTTTGAGTTTAAAGTTCTTGTCCAGCTCAACAAGGGCAATTCACTCTGTCTGAAACCACCCACGGCACAGACCCCTGTAGGTGCCTCACTGGCCCAAGCACAGTGGCTCTCAACAGACTTCTGAAGGTGACACAAGCAGGTGACATTCCAAAGCTGGAGCAAATCTGTAGGGCCTGTTACTTATGGAAAAAAAAAAAAAAATCCCCTTAAAAATAAGTCACGCTTTTCATATACCCAGTTCTCACAGGTTTTTGCATCAGCAACAAATGTACATGATCAAAAATCCAGCAGAATATCTGGGGGCTGTCCAGCAGCATTGTCCTTTCAGTCCAGACCAATGCACATCACAGGAGGTAAAAGGGGTACCCCAAAGATGAGAGATGCTAATTCAGAATATTCTGGTTGATGCTGCCTGTCACAGCCCCAGAAATGTGCAGCAATAACAACACAACAGTGGCTGATGGCCCCAGGCTCTGAGCACTGTGGCTGACAACACCTGGCTAGAACAAACAACACCATCACCATCACATGCCTCCTGGTATCCCTTTGCTTAATTATCCCAGCTTGAAGCCTAGAGGGGGAAAAGAGAAACTGTGCTCATTTGTTTTTCTGTCGGTTTTCTCTCTTTTGTAAAATGTCAGTGCGTGGGTCTAATGAGAAATTACCACACTTTCAGGTTCTGACCACGTCCAGTGTTTAGTCTTGCATATCTGAAAGCTCTGGTGCTCCTGCCACTGCAATTACTGGCTCAGAGGGTTCAGGGCAATAGCAAAGCTTGAATCCTGTGCTGCAATGAATTCCTTGAGGCTTTGGTACTGCAAATGATCACCACCTTCACATGAAGCATCTCCAAGACCAAGGGGTTTGTCCCACTTGTGTTTGAGTTTTCACTCATCATTTAACTCCCATGACAAAGCCACAACAGCAGTTTTTTGACCATACCAGAAGTGCTGCTCACAACCAGGCTGGCACTGCTGGAGATAGCCAAACATTCTTTCTCCCTGCACCTCCAGCCCCTCCCTGTGAACTAGTTTCCTAAGGAGTGAGTTTTTAATGCAGGACCCTGCAAAAGTGTCCTTTATCAGCTAAAACAGGTAAGTGATTTTTTAAAACATTCAGTACAAACAGCACTGAGCATACATGTTCCCCAATGGTGTTTCTGACCCCCATCACCTCCCAGGCACACTGAGCTTAGTGAGCAGAATGGCCTGTTGACAACGGGGAAAAACAGGCCAGTGCACAGGTATTTTTATACATCAGCACAAATAAAACTGACAGCAGAAACAGGGGAAAATTAAATGTAATTCTTCAAAACGCCTGCAGCGCCACAAACCCAAAATGTGAGTAGTAACACAAATAAAAGAATTTGGATCCCCCTCTCCTATTTAAAATAAGCATTCTTTTGAGGTATGATACATTCTGCAAGCAAAACATTTTCAGAATTATTATTTTTCCTCCTCTCTTTTTTTTTACCTACAAATGCTGTTTATTGGAATGCTGCCTAATTTGCACATGCAAATAAGTGAAATCATCTTGAAAAGATGAGGCTATAGAATAGAATGTAGTTTAGGTTGAGAATGTCTGTGATTCAAGGAGCTGCAATGCTGGGACATTGAAGTGGCTCCCAAAATCTCCTGGCTTCTAAAACCCATTTAGGCCATTTACCCCAGCAGAAAAAGACCTGCAGCTCCCACTGGCTTCAGCTTGCCTGGTAGATCAATACAATAATAAACTGGCACTATTGCTTTTGACAAACTCACTGGAGTTTTGTCAACAGCTCCACACAAAAAGATTCAGTTCTTCTGGTACAAAATGACCAAGAGCCAGCAGTGGCCATATCTGGGACCACATCTTACAGGAATAAAATACATTTGTGTTTCACCAAAGCTGTACTGGTTTTTTCACATGTGTATCTGGTGGTGTTCCTGCAAACAAAGGGGAGAGGACAATTTACATTTCATATCCCAAGTTGAATGCAGAAACATTAACCCTGCAAAACAAAAGGCCACAATGCTACTTCTATGATTTTAAACCATGAACTAGTATAAATGCCTAACAGAAAACCCAACATTTTTCATGAGTTTTTCCAAAAAAGGCAAAAAGCGCAACTACTTATTTCTGACAATTAGGCAGCTTACAGAGCCTTTGTTCTACTGACACTTAAAAATGCAGTTTTCAATTATTTATACTGAAGTTCAGCACCTAAAAGAGGAAGAAAAAGTATAAAGTGTGAGCTCTGCAGCACAGGCACCCCTTCCTGAAGGGTTCCATTCATTTACAGAAGTGTTTCTCAGAGGAGCTGCCTCAGGGAGGGGCACACAGGCCTGGATTCTGCACATTCTGGAACGCCTTACCATCCACTAGCACACCTGATCAGATGTAATACACACATGGTAGCAGAGAGAATATTTTTCCCCCAGAGGTTCTGACCTGATTTATGAACAGCTGGGAAAACAGCAAGTTGTCATACCCAAGGCATTGCCATGCCAGTAGCTGGAGTCAGGCAAGACGTCCACATGAGCACCATTAGATGAAGGGTTCAACAGCTTCATCCAGTTCACTGGGGAGGGTTTAATTTAAGCTTCTGAACCCTCTTTGAAGATGCTGGACCACCCTTCCTGGCCCAGCAGCTCTGTTGTATGGACAGACACTTTAAGCAGGGCAGCAAGGTAATGCTAAGATTTTAAACTGCTCCAATCATTTGCAAAGTGAGCACACGTGAGTCTACATGTCTCAGGTGCTTTTGGAAATGTTACTCAGATTCAAAGTGAGGTGTATAAATAGGTCTAGAGGCAACATTCACACAGAAATTAAACTGATTATCAAGCACTAAGGTGAAACACAAAAAGATATGCCTAAATAAATTCAAAAATCCCAGTCCAAGATCCTTCTGGTTTTGCAAAATGGGTATAAAAACAGCCAGTGATTCTAAACCCAGATATAGATGGGGCACATCTACTCCAAGCACAGTCCTTTCTGTCCCTCCTGCTTTTCTTCTCAAATAGTCAGTCTGAAGCAAGCTTTAGATAAATACATTTAGATACTGCAGTAGCTATCTGAAGAGAGGCAATGTCAGCTCCCCCCACACACTGCTCTCCCCAAGTGTTTTAATGCTGTTCTGGAAGAGAGGGGCTGTAGATCAGGTTTCCCTCCAGTTGGTGACCTAATCAATACAAACAGAGCTAGGACTCAATGCAGAACTCCCAGGAGATTGCAATAATCACCCACAATTACTTATGAAAGCCAATCAATGGCCAGGAGGTTTTATGTGTCGTTTATATACCTTAAATCCAACTTCTAAAATTAAACTTTGATTCCCAGCATGAATAGATGCTGTAGTGCTAAGCAAGACAAGACACAAGTGAGTGCTGCCTCAGAGGCTGACTGCCAGGAAATTCAAGGAAGTGGATCCAGGAGAGGACCAGAGACCTGAAACTCACCACCAAGAGGAGGTGAAACAATGGAGTTGGTATAGTGGATGTAGGAATAGGTATAAAATCACTGAAATAAGCTCCTACTCCTCTTTTGCCTCCTGTTCCTTCAGCAAATGACACAGGCTAGCTTTCAGTGGTCAAATGAAGGACAAAGACAGTAGAAGGTGCTCAGTGGTGGGAATTAACATGAAGAGAGAGGAGGAAATTTTATTTCATTATTTCATCCTTCTTTTTCACTGTGGGAAAGTCTGCAGAAACTGGAGGTTTACCATGTCTGTCAGGTTTATCACAGAAAATACAATTTGCTGGGTGATTAGCAAACTTAGGCTTCCTGTCAAAATGCCCCACGTCCCTCTGTAGCTTTGTTCTGGTTATGACCATTATGTATTTACTACTATTTTAAGGGTTTTTTTAATATCTGCATACCATAGTTGAATAACTTTGCAGGCAGTGAGATCACAGCCCAAAAAAAGATGGGAAACACGCACATGAGGCTATTCATTGTGCTATTTTTTACTGTTCTGAAGTCCATGGCACTGAACAATGACTCATAAGAGTAGCAAGCCAGAGAAGCACTTGCAAAGCATATCCAAGCTTGTTTATTCACATATTTGTTTGCATTGATTCATCACATTCCTCAGTGTAAAACCAATGGGACTCCAGAGGAAGCACAGGGGAGAAATTCTGTTCAGAAAGAGCTTTTCCACCCACCATGCACCCCCAAGATGGTTGAGGTCACATGAGGGATTTGGGAATACACCTCCTTTACCCACTCCTGAAAAGCAGAGCCCTTACAGACCAATGGAGCACATTCCCTCTGATGGGAATTCCTCCCTTAACTCTGTCTCCCTTTATCAGTAGCCACAGAGGGTACAAGGAGCAACTAAAACAAGCAAATCTTCTTGCTTGTTTCAAGTCCTACTTTAAAAGCGTTGCCTTTTTTCCTCCCCGTAGTCCTGAGATGAGGTTAACTTATGGTGGGTCTGTGTAATTCTTTTAGAGAGGTTTGGCAAAGGTCAGTTACAAAAGCAAATTATTTTTCCCATGTGATGCAGTAGTGTTATGCCCCCAGAATGCTATTAGAATAAATATGAATAATAATAAAGAATAATAATATCTGCTTCCCCTGTAAAATTCTCTTTATGACATTAAAAAAGAATTTGTCTGCCCAGGCCTAACCGCAGTTTTCTTTGAGGAGGAGGTGAAGATGGGGTTGGTTTCCTCTGCTTACACTGGTTATTTTTGCACTGGGCAGGTCTGATGTCAGCACTGAGAGACTAGATGATAGCTCCATGATTCATATATAAGAGTGAATAATGCTGAAAGGGTTTGGGGAATACCCAGAAATATGGATAAGAGGAAATTACACAAAAGACACTGGGATCAGGTTCAGAAAGAACAGGGACAGCTGACATCTACATCTGAATCTGCCTACTGATAGCCAAAGGAACAGGCAAAATGAAAGAAGCATTTGAAAGACTTGGTTTTGCAAGAGAAAACTGGGCAATGAGGGGAGAGAGGAATGCAAGAAATAATTAGACACTTACAGAGTACAGACTATGTCACTTCTTCCCAAAACTGGCAGCTCTGCTCAAACATTGCAGATTTCCTTTCACACATTTGGGAGCATTAAAAAGCGTGTGGAGTACAAAAGTCTGGCACCACAGGCAGCAGGGAAAAACTGTACAATTGCAATTAAAAAGCCCTATATTTCCATTGATTTTATGGCAAAGTCAGGTGTGAGAAATTAAGACTAATCTCCAGAAATAGAGAATATCCAATATATTATAATTATACATAGTAATACTTGCTACTGCTAATTCATTTCATCTTGCTTGCCTTGACTCTTATCAAGTCCCTCACACAGAACCAGATAAGGCAGAGAGTCTCTTTTGTTCCAAACAAACTTCCTACCTTACCACACTGTCCTAAGACACCAAGTTATCTCTAAAACATGCACAAAACTGAAATAATGTCAGATTCTGTTATTAATACCATGCTGTTAGTTCTATATTTAATATTAACAGTACCTCTTCTGCAAAGTTGGTTTTCTTGTCAAGCATTTCTCTTAAAGTTTGAAGGATTTTAATGCAGAGCTTTTCTTCTTTCTCCATTAGCTTCTTTGTGTGATTAATCAACCTGAAAGTAAAATATTAAAACTTAAAGAGCATTGCACATTGTAGCTAAGCCATGCTGCAATTTCTTTATGTAAAAATTGCCCATCACTATATTTTTCCTCAAGGAGAGGAAATAAAAGTGGTCAAGAGAAATCATAATTAAAAAGGAAATGGGACTTTCAAGGTGTTGGGAGATTTTTGTGTCAATTTGCATATCTTA
Source organism: Urocynchramus pylzowi (assembly GCA_013397555.1). Classification (NCBI taxonomy): domain Eukaryota; kingdom Metazoa; phylum Chordata; class Aves; order Passeriformes; family Fringillidae; genus Urocynchramus; species Urocynchramus pylzowi. Next base: position 577,209 of record VZRH01007416.1, read on the forward strand.
CTGCCCATACAGAAGACAGAATTCTACATCCACTTTTTTAAGGGTTAACAGTTTAAGATCCAGACTAGCTATTTCATCCTTTCTTTATTTAAAGGTAACTTATTTTAACCATTATTTAAAGGTAACCAGTGTTCACCATGCATCTTGCAAACCTTAAAAGCTACAACCTTTATACCTTCCAAGTTCTATGATGGTTATAATATATTTATGATATAATTAGCAAATGGTATTCAGCCAAAAGGATTTCCAAAAAACCTTACATGGAAACGTTCAGAAATACAGACATTTGGATGAAACATAATTGTTGTTTACATTCACACAAACATTTGACAAGCCAAAAAACAAGGTCCATTTCTGTCTCCAGCTATGACTGTGACAGGAGTTTGGATTTCAGTCAGCTGAAGCCAATACCAGAAGCAGCTTTTCTGTCTTTGTGCAGAACAGATCTGTGCACAGGTCCTTGCACTGTTTCACACATTGCTAGAGAAATTTTTGTGAAAATAGGAATGAAGGAAATCTGAAGGCCTTGGACAGGTTTTGGGGGTTTTTTTTTGCATTTTGATGCTGGCTTCAAACAGGAATTTGGACAGAGAACATGGGATGGGATAATATCAAAATATTTATTTTTTTAATTTTCCCAAACATATAAAGTGTATTGTTATAATGCTACCTCTGCAGAATATGCAAATAACCAAGGAATCAGGAGAGCTGCCAAATGCATTCATTTCCCCCAAGTTATCTCTGTTTAAATTATAGTTTCTCAAGGGCGGGGAGGGCATCTCACTTGAGGACTAATAAAAAATTTGCAAGACTCTATTCCAATGCACAGACTGCAAATAAAATATCTAATAATTCAAGACCAGATAGGGGTCCCAGTGAAATGTATTTTCAAAGAGCTGTTGGCAGTTTAAAATAAAAATATCAATTTGCTGTACCAAAAAAAATCCAACAAAAAACCCACGAGCTTTGAGCAGCCCACTGCTTCATTATGAATTCTTGAAAATTCTGCTATGGAAAATCTAAGTTTCTGTTGTAGATTTGGTGAAATATAATAGCAAAGTAGTCCATTGAGAAAACAGAAGTAGATTGAGCCTGCCACAATTTTAACAAGCCACTAAAATCCCATTTCTAGCAGGTAAGGCAAACAACCCCTCTCTCTCTGTGCTCTCCAGACAACAAAACTGCTGAGAAATATTAAATATGGATCAAAAGACCTCACTTTAAGCTTTCAACAGTAAATTTGGCCACCTGCATGCTTACGTCTCTGCTGAAAACCAGAGGTAAGTGCTGCTGAAAATGTTAAAACCCTGCCATCTTTCCCAAAGAAGCAAACAGGCCCCTCTGCAGGCCACTTACTTGGACATGAAAGCGCCACATCTTATCCTGGCATCGCTGCCCTCGGGGAACAGGAGCTCTGGGCTGTGCAGCACATCGACCAGCACCGAGAACTCAGCCTGCATCATGGGCGTGAACTGCTGCTCCAAGGAGGACACCACGTCCTGGGGGAGACAGGAGAACACCCATAACTGCAGAAGAACAACAATGTCACTGTGGAGTGGCACAGTTCGGTGTGATGCCCAGCTGGAAGAGCCCTGGAAAGCCTGGGTGCTGTGAAGCCACCTCAAGCCTTTCTTCACACCGCTCCTCACACAGGGCAAGGGGGAGAAGGTGCCCATTGTTACTTTCTTTCAAATTTCTCCTCTGAAGTTAGGATGATGGTGTGCTGGAAAAACAATGCTCACCACACACAGTTAATGTGTCACCTCAGGTGTCGTGTCCTTGGTGTTCAGGGCCCCTCCATTTGTCTGGGTCCTGCTGTTTTCTCAGGTCATAAACCCCTGATGCTGTTTAGGCTCTACATGCACAAGGTGATTTCCATCTCATGGCAATCTCCAGTGACACATCCATGACCTAAAACCTCCAGTATCTCCTCTGCAGCCTGAACAGGACATGTGGCCATCAAAAGGCAGAATGGAGATGCTGCTCTGTGGAGAACTTTGAGGAGAACACAACTTGAATATTGTGCGCACTTTTGGGCACCACAATGTAAGTGTCCAAAGGAGAGACATGGAGATGGTGAAGGGCTTGGAGGGGAAGCCACACAAGGAGCAGCTGAGGGCACTTGCTCTGTTCAGCTGGGGAAGAGCAGAATGGGGTCAGAGCTCACAGCAGTTCTGCAGCCTCCTCATGAGGGGCAGAGGAGGGGCAGGCCCTGATCTCTGCTCTGTGTGACCAGGGACAGGACCAAGGGAACAGCTGGAGCTGTGTCAGGGGAGGGTTAGGGTGGGTATCAGGGAAAGGTTCTTCCCCCAGAGGGTGCTGGGGCACTGAACAGGCTCCCCAGGGAATGGTCACAGCCCCAAGGCTGCCAGAGCTCCAGGAGCGTTTGCACAACACTCTCAGGGATGCACAGGGTGGGATTGTGGGGATTGTCCTGAGCAGGGCAGGGGTTGGACTGGATGGTCCTCATAGGACCCTTCCAGCTCAGTTCATTCTGTGGTACCTTCTACCCCTCTCTGACTTCTGTAGGAGCCAAATACTGATCTCGAGGAGCTGGGCCTTCAGCCATCCCCACACAGAAGTGCAGTGGCTCCTCTCGTCCAGCACTAAAAATGCACTGGGCCTGTCTCTGGTGTTTCCACATCTGGCACAGGTGAGATAACTGCAGTCCCAATGCTGCCCAAGCCATTTGCTGTTTCTGTACCTGGAGTTTCTCTATGATATTCCTGTAATCCCAGGCAGGCCCACCGAGAGCTTCTTTGAAGCGAGGTCCGCTGCGGGCTGACATCCTCCAGCCCATGGCTGCCCTCTGCACCATGTTGGAGTGACTCTTCATGAACAAGGTGTTCACCTGGCTGTCCAAATCCACTGGGATCGCAATCCCACGGTTCTTTGCTTTAATAGGAAGGAAAAACCCAAGACGTTTACAGTGGCAAAAACTTGAAAATCTTATAGAGATCATGGCATGCAACAGCCTGAGCTCGTTCAGGTTAAGGGGCAGGGTGATATCACTTCAACAGGTTTTAAAAATAAGGATCCTAAAAATAAGAACCCTTACAAATAAGCATACCTAAGTGGTAGAAATCAGACATAATCTAGTTAAAGAAAGCAAGCTGTACAATTTTAAATGAGATGAGAATCATTTCCAGTATACATTTTCACAGACACAGATATTTATTTTTTTTAAACAGAATAATTTTTTTACTAACTTGAAAAAAAATCCAGAGATATTAGTAAGAGTAACAAAAGGAGTTTGTGTTACTTCAACAGTTAGTTTTACTCTATTCAGAAGCAAATTCTGAAATTTTTCTTTCTAGTGAACACATGCACATTTATCCAATTTATCCCAAGTACTCTCTGTTTCTTTATTGTATATTTCTCTTGTGAAGACCTCGAGGAACCAAATGCATACAAATTAAATTTGAAAAAGACTGTCTCCTCTTCTCTCTGGGTTTCCTATACTGCTAGGGTTGCTAAACCCTGGATTCCTGGATGGTGCCTGGATGCCACTGCAATATATACAGTAGCTAGTATGCATCTGATAGTCTAACTGATAGTTAAAAAAATTTAATAAATAGCTAAAAATTGCTTTTTTTTTCTTTTTAAACTTTAGAGGCAGGAAATGACAATACAAAGAGTATCAGAATAAAAAAAAAGAGAAGAGACTTGCAGGAATTCTTGCAGGGCATCCACTATTGAACTACTATTGCATCCTGAACTGTTGTTTGAAAAGCAAGTTTGAAAGGCAATGTTAGAAGGTGTCTACCCTCTCCCCCTGTAAAATCTCTGTGTTAGCTGCTCCTTCCCATCCCACTGGAGATCAGAGTGACATTGTTCTCTGGCTCAGCATGAGTAGTCTGAAATGCAACCAATAAACAAGAGTTTGCCCCATGCCTGGAAGTGTTTCAGGCCAGGCTGGATGGGGCTTTGAGCAGCCTGGGATAGTGGAAGGTGTCCCTGCCCATGGCAGGGGGTGGAGCTGGATGGTGTTTAAGGTCCTTTTCAACCCAAGCCATTCTGTGAGTCTGTGATCAATATTGCTGAAAGATCAGGTCATGTTCCAGTGATTGGACTCTGTATTCCATGTAATTTCACTTAATTTCAGTGGCACAGCTTATGCTTAATGAAAAATTAAAAATAAAATGGAGCCGTTCTAATCCGTTTGTAATAATGACCAATAATAAGTAATTTTTCATTTTCCCTTATTGAAACAAGCTGAAATTTAAAAAGCCATTAGCCCAAATTGCAGTTCTGCACAACATTTCTCTGAGGCATTTCCCCACTATTCTTCACTAACATGCTTTCCACAGCAGAGGAAGGCATCAAAAATATTCCACCTCTTCCCCCCAGCTCTAAAGTACATCCAGCTTTATGTCCTGAACCTGTGAAGCCAGCAGATGCCTTCTGTCCCAAGCAGCCCATGCCTCCAGCCCCACGGGAGGACGTGCGGGCAGAGGCACCACACAGCTCTGATGAATGAAGGCTGCAGTGCTGCCAAGCACAGTGAGTCACAGATCCCAGGCACAAACTTTCTCTTCCCCTCAGGACTAGACTGAAGTGACAGCTTTTATTATAAACCTAAATCTGGCTGTGACACCTCAACCCCCAGCCTCAGAGACTGTGGCAAGAGCGCTCTGTCAGGGGGACTCTTTTCCCTTTAGTGGATCCCACAGGTTCAGGGCACCCTCCTCTCTTCCCACTGCAAGGCTGGATCCTGATGCAGGACTGGGACTTCCCCCATGGATCAGGCTGTTCCATCAGGGTGGAAGAGAATGCTCTAAATTCCATTTCTGGTAGGCACTTTCTTTTAAATGGTTGGCCACAGGGAATTGAAAAAAAAAAATTAGGTTAAGCGGGGAAGACACAAATTGACTTTTCCTTTCCACTCTCCATTTGTTTTGAAGGCAAGTTCCTGATTAACATGTGGAAAATGCTATGTATGGCTGGCCATTATTTCTAATGATTGTTTTTCCATATATTTCAACTGGGCTATTTTTCAAAACACATTTGCCCTGTTGCTGCCTACTTTACTGGAGGAGTTCCATTAAAGTTCTGCCAGTGTGGGTAGGGTGCTGCAGCCTATTAATCCAATTTATTGTTTCCCAATGTCAATCACTGGAATGCTACTGGACAATGCTCACTTCTGAATTAAGCAGAATGTATGCAGAATCCTGATATATTGAAGAATAAATTTAGCAATGGGGAGCACACTGTTCAGAGGAAAACCCAGTCTTCTGCAGTCCTAGAGATGCCATTTGAAGTTAACAACTTCCATCAGTGTCTGAGGAGCAGTCAAGGACTATGATTGTTCAAAGAGTTGCAGCTAATTAAAACTATCACAAAGAAAACCAGAGAGAGAAAAAAAATACTCCTTTGTTTTGAGCAGTTCTTACATGTATAATTCCATTTGTAATTAAGATTTGTATTGGTTGTCAAAGGGCACTGTTGAAGTCTAAGCTATAAACAAAGCCTTTGTCTTCTTACTTCTTTTCAGCTTGTAGAAAGTTTATCTTTCATTTGTTTCACATTTCATTATTTAAAACAACATGAAACATATTTTTACATTTTGGAAAGCTGATGAACAAATGTGAACATAAATATTTATTTTTAATTTAGGTGTTGTAGGCTGCTTTCCTCTTCAAAATGTGTCAATCTCCCTTAAAGTATCAACATCAAATATTTAAAAGCATGTTTATTTTTGTTCCACTTAAAAATACTTTTGGACAGCACACAAACTTGCAAAGTATGGTTAGAGCTAGCAGACAAAGGAGCCAAGAGGGGGTAAAATTCCATCTTTCATCTGGTGAACTTGGGAAAAAGCTAAGTGGCTGTCTGCACATAAGTATCCAGCAGGATACTTACCAGGATGAACTAAATGATCCTTGTGGGTCCCTTCCAGCTCAGAATATTGTGTGATTCTGTGATGTCTTCAGCACAGGTAAATTCTGCCCTGCAGTGCAGGGCACATCCCAGGCTTATACAGCGCCCATTTCCCACCTAGGGCACTGTGCACAGGGCTAATTACATCCTGAATACACAACACCATTTTGCCAGTGTCAGAGGAGATGGAATTTCTGGGAAATCCTTTAAACTACTAACTCTCAATCTGCTGCTCCCAATTATCTCTCAGCAAGAGAGCCAAGAGGAGCCAAGACTAGTGAGCAAACATGACTCATGGCAGCACCGTGAATTCAGCCAGGTCCCAGCAAAATGCCCTGCCCTGTGCTGGATGGGTCTGTGGGCATCCAGTGATCAGCAGCTTTCCTCCCCCTTACTTCTTAAACAATGAAATAGTGCTCAAAGACTCAAAAGAAAAGGGCACCAGGAATGCCAAGAATCAAGCAAGTAAAAATCAAGGCATGCTTGACAAGCAAGCTCCAGTGAAGTCCCAGGAGCACAGTCCAGCTGCTCCCAGAGAGGCTGAAATGGGCCCAGGTGTTATTTTGTTAAATTACCTGCATGTAGTTCTCTTCACAGGAGCACAGCAATTGGACCTATTTCAGGAATGCCTCCTGAAGTACTGTCCTTTCACTGTGCTGCTGCCTGTGTCTGAGGATCAATTTAGTCCTAAGGATTTCCAGGAAGCAGCCCTTGCCTGTAATTTTCCTTGGATGCCCATTCTTCAGAATAATCTATCTTGCCATAAGGAACCTCGCTGTTCTCGCTCTTTCCACCTACTGCTCCCTGATTTTAAATGCCACTCCATTAGCTTTTGCAGTAAATACAGAACACACCAGTGTGTGGTGGCTTCACAGCTAATTAACCCTGAAGCATCCCTGGTGTGGGTTCCCAGGGGGACATGCAGGCATTTGGTCCCTAAGAGCCCCTGGAGGAGGAGTGTGCTGGGCAGTCTGGGTCAGGAAGAAGCCCCAGCTGTACCTGACTGTGAATCCTTTGCTCTGCTCCCAGTTTACAACTCCTGGTAATCACAGACAGCTCTATCATGTTCTCCCACACTTCCCAGTTGTCACGTAACAGAGTGATGCATATTTAGTTCAATTAATTTTGTTCCATAAATCAGTCCCTCCAGCTCCTTAATCATTTACTGACTGCTTAACAAATGCATTTGGATGGAGAGACACTAATGCTAGCGACAGCAAGACTTTTTAAGGGAAATAAAAGCTTTGTGTAGACAAGACACAAACCTGCCAATCTTGTACCCTTCACTTGGATGTTTTTTTCCAACAGAAAATCTACGCTAAAATATTTATCAGCCTGTAAAAAGATCATCATTGAATTTTTCTTGCAATTAGGGAAACACAAACAGTTAAAATAGAATAAAATATGTGCTTCATCTGAAATGTATTCTTCTTGCTGTCAAAAAAGTAACAACAGGATAATTATTTTATTTGAACTAAAAATTGAAAATGAAGGTCTAGCTTTTTATAAAATGGAAAAAAGATTTTAAAATTCAAATGCGAAGTGAAATAAACGTATTTTCAGGACTGAAAAAAATGTTATATGAAAATTCATCTATATGGACATTAAAATACACATAATAATTTCAAAGAAGCAACAAAATGTGACCTAGATTTTATGTTTAATATTTCTTATTTGTAATTTGTCAGGGAAAAGTAAAGGGCTTTAGGGGGCATAAAAACATGGTCAAGAAGAACCAGAGGAGAGGTTTTTTTGGATTCTGTACAAGGAGGTATTGGTAACTTTAAATTAGGGAATAAATACTCAACTAGAAAGGACTTCAGTACACCTTCAGACCATCTGCTCTCTGTTACAGACAACCCATACTCTTTAATATCTTTGAAAAAATTTATTGAGCCCCATTTTAAATGATGGCAGCTTATCTGCCATTCCTCCTCCCTCCACTTTCTCTCAGCCCACTGACCAAGGACATCCTTCCAAAGTGGGTTCCAATCCTCTGATTTACAATCTAAATTTATTTAGGTTATTTACAACCTAGTGTAATTTATGTCCAGTTGGTTCTGGGTCAACATTGTCCTTCAGCTTAAACATCTCTGTGACTATTTATCTTCTTAATTACCTTTAAAGTGCAACAACACAGGTCTGTGTTTTGCTAAGCAAAACATAGGGGGGGGGGGTTCTGAATTCCCTTCCTGTACCACAGTTCTCCTTTCCCCTACCACCCCAGCAGTGCCTCCTCTGTACCTGTTGCATCTTTGAACTTAGGAAATAGCAATCTTACAGGGCTCACCTCAAATATGGTGGGGTGGAAACAAGAATTCTCCTCTTGCTTCTCCTGCACAACATCCTACAACATAATCTGATAGTGACTAATGCAATTTGGCTTGCTAACAGATTTTTTTTTTAAAGGGTCTGCCAAGAGACATAGTGTAACAAAATGCAGGTTCCTATCTGGCACTGTCTACTCATCTGGGAAATTCCAATTATTTCATTATTGGTGGTCACAGCACAGTCACAGACAGACCATATCCTTGGGATAGGCACAGTACCAGAGGAAAGATTCAATTTTTTAAAACATAATGAAGAAAACTAATGGATGCTACAGAGACAAGAGTGTAAGGCAACTGAATTTACCCTTGTAACGGAAAACTGGTACTCAGAGGTGAAGATACAAGAATTGCTGCCTTAATTAAGAAGCAAAGACAGTTCTTTATATGGGTCCTGAAGGATTGGTCAGGAAAGACCCTGCTTCAATACCATTTAGGATATGCAATTTAAGGTATACAATCTTTGGTTGTGAGGAGAGGTGATATTCCCCAATCTTTAGAGAAAGACAGTGGCTAGTTGAAAATGCAGACTTTGAGACTGGCCTCCACCCTTCTCAACCTTGCAAAGATCATAAAATGCATGAACTGAAAACCCTGTGATAATGAATTCATTTGAAATAAATTAAATGGTTGGATGTCTTATTTCCTCTGTTTTCACAAAGGTCTGGTTATTTTTCAGTTGTTGCTATTTTACGAGGGAGATAGGAGCTGTTTTTATTATTCTTTTTTTGGACTGTATTTTCAAGCAAAACCTCAGTCCTATGTAATAAAAGAGAAAAGGCCAAAGTGATAGATGTATGTGTTCATTCTCACCAGTGTGATAACTTGCTTCAGAAACCCATGTGAACAAGTCACACACACACACATATATATGTATGTATGTGTGTGTATATATATATATATATGTAATTTCCCAAGTGCTTCTATTCATGCCAAGCAGCCAAATGTTTCCTGGGCAATGGAAACCTGGTGCACATTGTTATCTGTGTTCCAAACCTCCTGGAGCCACAGAGGGATCTGCTGAAGAAGAGGAGCAAGCCTCTTTGCTTCCTGCTGAACTGGAGGCAGGAAAGTGCCTGGAGACAAAGCAGCAAGTGAGGCTTGAAAAGCTTATGCAGTTTTTCCCTGGTGGTAAAGTGGAGTTGAAGTACCAGGGTTATAAAAAATACGTTTCTGCAAGATATCCTTTTGTTGACCTAGAAGGTAATGCACATCCTTACAGTGCTCATCAGAAAGCAGATGTAATGATCTTAAGCTCTTGAGGCAGTGCTTGCATCCACCTGCCAGCAACAAACCAGGAAGCACTGAGCAGAGTGTATGTTGCTTAAACTTGCTCTGAAGTGTGTCATTTTAAAAGTGTGTCATTATATGGATCTTTGATATCTTGGGAAATCTGTGTATGATCTTTCTTTCTTCCCCCTGAGATTCATTTGTAAATCCAGGGCAATGATACCAACCAAAAAAAAAAAAAAA
>VZRH01007416.1:586973-599993 GCA_013397555.1 Urocynchramus pylzowi
GAAATTTTTTTTTAAAAACAGGGAAAAAAAACAAAAAAAAAAAAAAAAAAAAAAAAAAAAAAAAAAAGTTTGTTCTTTCAGCTCTTCACTACACTTATTTTCCCTCAGAAGTCTTTGGTCCCTGCTGTAAATCTGTTCAATACTCCATCTCTCTGATATAGGCAAAATCTTTTTAGAGGTTTTTTAAAGCCTTGCCATGAAACACGAAGGCCCTAACATTAAAGCTGTCAGATTCTGAAGTCAGAAGAGGGGGGAAAAGGGTCCACATATGCAGCCAGCAAAAGAGGCACAAGAAGGTTGCTATGTTTGTATTGTGGAAGATGCCTCTGGCTTCTCAAAGTGAAGCATCATTTTGGGCAGAGGAACACCTGACAGAGAAAGGCACCAGGCACCCACTGCAATCACAGAAGGGCCTTGGCTGTAAAAGCCTCTGGTACCCCCAGCTGGGGCAGTTTTTCCAAATATTTCCAGGGAGAAGGACAGGCCTACTCCATTAACCCAGGCAAGACATCTTTGCCACCGTGCCTAAAGACACCGAGTATCGCCCACAGTTAAAATTTCCACTCGCCAGGCAAATTTTGCACAGGGGTGTTTGTCAAAAACTCTGCTTCCACTTCTTCTCCAGCTAACTTGCTCTTTGGGGAAATCCCTCTCACCTCTTCCCTTACTCTTCCCTTCTGCACTGTCAAAATAAAACACTTAATAAAAACATGGCAGTCGTCTGACACAACACAATTTTACCATGCTGGATATTGCTATTAGTGATGAATCCCTGAACAGTTGTTATGGTTTGGGCAAGGAAATCAGCAGTGCTGTGTGCTTTCAGGGAGCTGCTCTGAGGCTGCCAGCCCATGGCACCCCAGGGGTTCCCAGCCTGGCAGCTCCTGCTGCTGCTGCAGGGAAGTCCCAGAGGAGGACACGGAGTGATGCCCTTCACTGGCAGCTCAGCTCGGCTCTGCCACACCTGAGAGTGCCCAAGGCATGGCTAGGGGCCCATGGGTGAGAACCCAGAGAAGCAAGAAGGAGCCTGGACCCATAGGACAGCACAAGAGCTTACTTCAAAAAAAAAAACAAAAAAAACCACATAAAACAACAAATGAACTCTAAACCATCTTGAGAAAAAAGAAAACAGAATGAAAGAAGTGGAGGTAGAAATTGAGTTCCACAAATAGGGAACAAAGTCACATATCTGAAGCAAACTCCAGACATCAGCCACTCCTGGAGCCTCCAGAAACAAGAGGCACACAGAGGACTGCCCACCAAAGCCCACCAGCCCTTTCATGTGCTGGCACACCTGGCATGAAGCTGGATCTGCCATCCCCTTAGGGTGACCCATGGTTTCCCTCTCAAGCTGCTCTGGGGACAAGTTCAGCTTGGCTGTCTCAACAGAGCAGAATCATAGAATAATTTAGGTTGGAAAAGACCTTCAAGATAGAGTCCAACAGTAACCTAACAGTGCCATGTCCACCACTACACCAAGTCTCCAAGTGCCACATCTACACATCTTTGAAGTACCTCCAGGGTATGATGACTCAACCACTTTCCAGGGCAGCCTGTTCTAGTGCTTGACAACCCTTTCTGTGAAGAAATTTTTCCTAGCACCCAACCTAAACCTCCCCTGGTGCAACCTGAGGCCCTTTCTTCCTGTCCTAGCACATGCTCCTTTGGAGAAGAGAAAGCCCAGTGAGAGCCTGGCCTGACTCATCCAGCAATCAGCAGAGCTCTGCATTGCTGGAATTTGCTGGGAATTTTTCGTGCTAGAATCAGCTGTGTGCTGTGGGCACACAGCCAAATGGAAAATAAACCCACGCTCAGATGTCTCCAAACAGCCTCATCTTGATGAGATAACACAACGACCTCTCTGAGCTAGAATTTGATTTTAGATGCAGCTCTACAGAATTGAGACATTGAGCTGTTTATAAGCACACAGAGGGCATGGTTGGTCTCAAACCTATTCTCACCTGCCCTATTTCTCCCCCTTTCCCCAGACTCCCAAAGGAAGTAATTTATTGATGACTGTTTCCAGAAATGCCAGAGAAGAGCAAGGGCATAAGTGTTAAACACGCAAAAAAGAATTTGTAGAGATGGAGCTTTATGTGAGATTGTAGTAGCTATAGCATAAAGGAAATAAAGTGTCTTCAGCTTCCAAAGTTCCTTGCCAGATGGATCCATAATTAAATCATTTGCACAGCAAATAAAACAATTGAAGGTTGCTAAATTTTTAGGTAACTGCTTATTCACATTCACAACAAAGTTAATGAGATGTTTTGGCTAAAATGTTAAATGATACTTCTGTAAAGCTCTTCCAATAATCTAAATTTAGAGTTGATTGTTACAGTGCTGCAGGTGGCTCTGGGACCTTCTCATATTGTTTTATCATTATTTATTAATACTTTTGAATAAATCTATTAACAATAGAATGTAGCCAGTTTCTATGTATCTCTGCCTCTACTCAGCTTTCATTCACACTGAGCAGAAACTTATTCTACATGCAACCAGCACCACTGAATTTTGGAAACTACACTGAATAATCCTTTATTCTGTCGTGGCAGAAGACTTTAAAATCATATTTAACAGAAATTTAACTTAATTAGCTTATGCCAGTCTTAGCTATGTTCTGGTGAAGAATATTTTTTTAATGTAGGATGAGAAGTTTTAAAAAAATGTATTTTAACAGGGATGCCTCTGCTTATGTTGTGATTTAATATCATAACTTACTTGATATTAAAAAATTAAAATCATCAAGTGTTTCAACCATCAAAATAAAATTGATGGCTGAAAGCTCAGTCAGCACTCACTTAGCAAGCTCATCCCTCTGCCCTACCAGTTTCACCCTGACAACCCTATTTGATGGTGTGGGTTTGAATGGGTTATAAAAGAAAGAAGAAGTCAGCCTCAGAAAGTGGGATTTCTGAAATCACTACTGACACAAATTCAGGATGGTAGAGTCAAAGTAAAAGCTGTTAAACTTCAAGTCTGATCTTTAAACACAAAGAGCAATAATCAAAGTAAAATCTGGCACCTACCCACTTCAGCCAAAGTCTTGATACAGGACTCCACTGAGGCTTTCTGTGTTGGGTTTGGCCAGGTACAGTTGTAAATTCTAAAAGCAGACTGCAGCAGCTGAATAAAAACAGGCTGGTGTGTCTGAAAACAAAAACAAACACAGAATTTTACCCTTAAGGTTCTCCTCACAGCTGCCCTAGGGTTTGACACAATGTAAACCAAGGGGGTTTTAGCTTGTAGACTCAAGTTATAGCTCCATTAAATTCTCTTTGATCTTTAGGTCTGGCAGGAGCAGAAATCAATGCTGCACCTCTAAAAAGGCCAAATCATGCAATTTTTCCTCAGACTGCCACTGATATCAAGCAAACACAGTACACAACAGAAGAACAGAGGTGTGTGTACCTTCTGTCACAGGACACAGCATCTCTCTCACACAAAGATTTTTCTGCAAGGATACCCCCTCCAATGAATTCACAAGAGCCAGAAGTAACTCTGACCACATTGAGCTGTCTACTGGTTCGAGATGCAAGTGACTAAAATGAAGAATTAAGTGTTTTAAAGAGGGATTAAGCTGGTAGTCAGTGGCATGAGAGGGGACAGAGAAATTAAAGGAGGATGAAAAGAGACAGCATTCCTATGCAGGTAGCACAAGGTATCTCATTAACAGTCTGAATAACTGATTTGTCTGTGTCTCTTCTTACCTGGAGGCTGGTGCTGTTATCTGAAAATGGTGAATTGAAGAAGCCACTCACAATGCTCATGACAGGCTCAGTGACATATTTCTCCAGAGACGTGTCTGCATGTTTACGATCTGTGGTTGTGTTACAAACCTGCAGGGAAGGAGGAGGAAACAATGAGATATAGTTCTCCCCAATAGGCAAGCTTCATTATTTTGTATTTATTACAACACACCTGATATTTCTTCTTAAAGTAAAACCAAAAGATTTTTATATAGTATCTATCAAAGAGAACTATGTTAGAGTTGAAGCTGGATTTGTTATAGCTTATCTGTCTTCTTGGAGGTCCACCTTTCTCTTCTGAACTAGTTCTTTCTTGCTGCCTGCCTCTTCTTTCCCACACCATGAAGAAAAGATCCCCCTAAATCAGCACACTGCATGCCACTTACACATTCAGACAGATTCAAGAAGAAAATGGACCTTTCCTCCCATTGCAGGGCTGGTTGGAACATGCTTCAGAGACAGATGAGACATAAACAACTCAGGTTAGAAAGATTTCATACAACATTTAGCTTCTCTCAACAATTAATCACCACAACTGGGTGGAAAAGGTTGCAAGAAAAATGTTTAAAAGGAGGGAAGGAAGGGAAACAGAACACTCAATACCAACAGGCTTTAGGATGGTACTGGAAGAGAGGCAGCATTTCTTTGGGAAGCCACATGGGGAAAATACAGAAGCCAAGCTAAACAATGAAGGAAGGGAATGGATGATACCAGGACAGCTCTGGAGCACAGAAGGATGATTGAATGGTGGGAGGAAGTGGGAAGATTTGTACAAAAGGTTCCTGAAGACTCCCTTTGGTACAACACTTAAAGTTTGTTGCTGCATAAAGATGTCACACTTAAAGAAAGGGAAAAATTACTGGTGTGGATTACATCCTTCAGTATTTCCTTTATTTATCTTCAACAGTTTTGAACATCTATGCAGAGTCATGTTGACTTTACATGTGTCAGTGTACCCAGTACTGAAAGGAGTCTACAGAGAGCCAAAAACAGTGAGAAAGGCAAGACTGGACAAATAAATAGCACAGACTGTAGTCATACTACCTCTTCAGCAGCCTTTAAATAAGCAGCTGTAGTCACGTTTAACAAGAAATGAAGGCAGAGTTGTTTTCTCTTTCACCTACGCAAGCCAGAGATGACTGCAATGTTCTAGGGAATCTATGCAAAGGCAGAATTTATTTTGTTTACAAAAATTCCAGGGACAGGAGTCATTGCCATGTGTGCATTTAATACAGAACCCCAAACCTGAGTGGCACACGCTCACCATGACATTTCTTCAGGGATGGGGAGTCCAGAGAAGTGATTGAGTTGCTTAAGGACACAGGGAAACATTGGTGACAGAAGCAGAGAGAGAATCCACAGCACCTGAATCTCACACAGGGCAAAGATTCTCTCTAATTACACACTGCCACTGTCACTACAAGACAGCAGTTTCACCAGGAATGGTTTAAGGAAGTTTACTGACATGATATCCAAAAGCACCTGTGTTCAGGGTATGATAGAGCTCAGGGGAACACAGAAACACCTTGGGTCTAGCACACAAACACTGTCATGCAGTAGGCAGAGGAATAACCAAAGATAACTTCAGACCTAGACAAATGAGGCATCTTGAGGAGTTTGCTTGTCTGTTTATCTAAAATGTGTCAGATAAATCAGTCATGCCTCCACAGAGTGCATTTTTTATCACCCCAGGAAAGATTTTGGTCAGAGAGGCAGCAGTGGCTAAAATGAAACTCATCAACCCTTCTGTTTTGGGAAAAGTGTGACACCACCGCCTCCCCCAGTCCTCATGAAGGTAAATGATTCAGTTAATAATCAAAACTTGTTTAAATACTTTTTTTTTTTTTTAAAGAGCTCACAGAACTAAAAATCACTGGAAGTTCTTTTGCTTTTAATTAATCTGCATGCCAATTTTGGCTGGAACCAGTAGCTCTGAGCTCAGCACTTGCAATCCCAATAGGAAGACAGAGGGCTGTGCAGTGCTAGCACAGTGAATGAAGAAATCACCAAAATTAAATTCCAGAACACTTTTAAGCTTTCCCCTTCAGCTGCCTGAAAAGCAGAGCCATATGTGGGAATGCCACTCTGCTCAAACACCGGTCTGAAAAATTCCCAGCACAGAAGGAATTTGGAAATCCTCTCATTTGTTCTTATCCCTCTGCCCTTTGGGGACCGAAAGATCTTCCTCCATGGAAGAAAAAAACCAAAACCTGAAATGCATGAAATGGAGATGAGGATTGAGAAAGCAGTGTTTAGAAACCCCTTAAGAGGCTTTGGGACCAAAACTCACATGAATAATACTTCAAAAATTCTGCAGAGAAAGCCAGGATGACTTTACAGCTGTCAGATCCCCGGCTCTTGTCTTTAATCCTGCTCAGACTACAGCTGCTGACTTACACAGGCTGGGCCACACGCAGGAAAGGGAAGCCTTTCCTTCAGCAGCACCCACTTTGCTCAGCACAAGGCTGTAAGTCACACCCAGCAGAAAGTAGGTTGGCAGAAGCTGTAGAAGCAGGGTGTCTTTGAAAGCACAACAGCTTTTGGCAAACCCCGTTTATACACGGATCTGCCTCGTGCCTGCTTTGCAATGTATCATGTTGTTGAAAAGAAAATGACAGCTGGGGACTAAATATTTCCTTCCTCAATCCAGAAACAGATTTTAAAAAACAGTTCCTTTTTTTTTTTTTTAAATATATATCTAAAACATAAGGAATCCAACCTGAGGATAACACTCTGTCTTTCACCTGGGTGCTCTCCAATAACAGACTCAAAGCTCACAAACTCACCCACTGACAGGCATCTATAGCAGCTAAAGGAAAAGCATTGCCCCTTCCCCCATGCAGAAGCATCCCTTTTAGCTCACTGGAACACAGAGGATCAAAGGGCTCTTTTTCTAAATGCTTTGAAAGCTATTGTAACATCTTTCATGAGGCTGACAGCATTCTAACTGTCCTGATAGCTACAGAACGCTGATGTATTTATAACACTTGGGCTCTGTCGGGTCCCCAGAGCACCAAATCTGAACAAATACACTCCCATAGCCTGGAAAATACAGCTATCCATGGCTGAAGAGCAGGACAGGCCAGAGCACTTCTGACACATTGCAGGAGAGCAGAATAAACCTACTTTTTGCCAACAGAAAGTGCACACAAAATGCAGCATTTTCTCTTTTCACCTCTGAAGACCAGGGGTCTAATTTCTCTCAGGAGAGAGGTGTGTGAAAACAGGCTCAGTGGTCACCAGCATCAGGACAAGCCCCCAGCATTTAGTGCAGTGCAGTATGTCTCCAGGCTCATGAGAGGAAACATGGACAGAGCTTGTCTGCTTCTAGCCCAGGGGCACAGAAAATTAGCCATGTTCAAGGGCTAGGGAGGAGGGATAGTCTGTTTGGAAAGTCAGGGTCAGGACATGTCAGGAAAGGGCAGCCCAGAAAGGGAATTAAATATAAGAAAATATTTGTTGAGATAAAATCAGTAAGGTTAAAAGTCAGAATGCTCCTCCAAGGATTCTTCTCATCTTAATTTTCAACCCAGGTTGTTTTTGTCCAGGAGGGCTTTCACTGCGTAACACAACCACAGAGACAGAGGAGCAAGAAAACAGGGTTTGTAGAGGACTAATTACTGCTGAAAATGGCTACCACCAAAAAAAGAGAGCACAAACATCCCTGCCTAAACCTGCTCCTAGGGAAAAATAAAAAGGTTTAAAAAAAATACACCAGAACAAAAACAAAACCAAACAAACAAAAAACCCAAACAAACAGACAAAACAAACAAAAAAAAACACACAAAAGAAAAAAAACAACCATGTATAAGGTTTCTGTTTCACAGAAAAATGAACAGGTTCCAGTAACTATTGTACGTAGAAGTCTTTGTATTCCTTCTTCTTTTAGCCAAAATTCATTATATTTTCTCCTAGTAGGTCTCACAGGAATTATTTTGTGGCACACTATTACTTTGGGGTCATTGTCTGCTGCAGGACCAAACTGAGATTCTTTATCTTTTCTCTTCATTTCAATGCAATGAAGAATGCAAGGAGCGGGAACTTAAATATTATAAAATGTAATGGACCATGGGCTGGGAAAAACCAAAAAACCCATGGTTCTACTTCTGGAGCAAAAAGAGCAACACCATTTTTTGTCATTAATTTTGTAATTATTTATGATAACAAGAAGCATTAAACTCCTAGTAAAGGATGTGTAGTGCAGGCTATAATCATTACATTACACTGGCTTCCCCTCATGGCTCTACTACTGTATTTAATCCCTGTGGAAGTCATAAGATTGCTCTTGTTTACTGCCTTCAAAATCCCTGGGAAAGGAAGCTGAATTCAACTTGTAACTTAAAATTTAATTCAGCAAGTACTGGCACCAAGAGGCTCACTGAGGACCACAGGAATGGCAGTCCTGTGGTACTGACTGTGCCCTGTGCCCTTGCAGCTGTAATTTGTATTTGAATTAGTATTCTGAGGGACAACAGCTCTACACCTGCCTTTCACATCGGCAATGAGAATGTGATGACAGGAGAATGAAAGACAAAAATAGAGACTGAAGAAGGAACATGAGCCAGAGAAGATCTTGATCCCTGATCCTCACTATAACAACAGAATAAAGGAAGAGATTACAGATGTGGGGTTTTTTTAGTCACCACCATAATGACATGCAATGCACATTCCCAAAAGATGTACACAGGCTCTCAACCATGTGCACACACCCAATTTACTTCTCTGTAAGAAAAGAGAAAAGCACAGGTTCCAGGATGCTCTTTTAGAAAGAGAAGGCTACTAGTACTTAGCAGGTTAAATGATGATAAAGATCATAGAAATGACTGTTTGTTAAACAAACAAACCAGCTAACCACACTTATCCTATTGTCAACTTTGAATAAAAATAGTTAACAAAATAGAAGTTCAAAAAAAAAACCCATTACTGCCAGTTCAGTTGTCACCCATGACCATTCTGTTATATTTAACACCTGGTGAAGCTTACCCTAGCCATATCAACAAGGAAGTTCTCAAAAAGTTTCCAGATATGGTTACTGGCGTAGATTTCTTTCATTTCCACTTCAGTATCCACATAACAGTGGTTAACAAAATTAACGTAGGCAATTTTCACCTGCAGGAACAGCAAAAACACAATCACTATGAAATGGAACAGTAAAAACAGTTAACATCATGTTTTCTATCTGCAAAAACACTGACCAATAAAGATGAACCTTCCAGTACTAACAAACATTCATAACCATAATAATGCACATGTTTGGTTCTTAAGATTTAGGGAGAAGCAGGGCAACACATGCCTTAATGTGTTTACTGAAAGACCACAGGAAGAAAAATGAAAAGGTTTTGCAAACATCCTTACTCTAATAACAAAACCCCCACAAGACAAATCAGCAATGATTCTAGTATTTAACTGATATTAAGACCAGCAAGGCCTGGCTCCAAAGGCAGAGGCTGTCAAAATGCAGGACACCCCTGCACTTGCCAGTTGACTGTGGTAGGTTGAAGAATGTGACAGGCTTTCCAAACATTAAAAAAAAAAAAGTCTTTTGCAGAGCTGAAGTCCCTGTATTTCCACAATCCTAATGCAGCACTTGCCTTTGGGATCTAAATGGCAGCGAAAGGTTGTGGCACACTGGGACTGCAGCAATGGCAGCACAAGGCTTAGGTGGAGGGCATGCCAGGACTCCTCTCTGGCATGACAAGTCTGCATGTGCACAGCATAAAAATGGATCTTCAGTGACAAAAATGTATAGATTAAATATAAACATATGCAAATGCACTGAAAATTTCTTATCACGGTCAAGGGAGATGAGCTAGTTCCATATGTTTAATGCAGTGAAGAGAAAACTCAGATCAGACTTTTAGGTTTCTTTTGTTTGGGATTTTTTTTCTAACTACCATCTGTTGAAATTAATGTTAAGGGGAACTTTTAGGCAAAGCAAACATATTTATTTTTAGTAATAAGATAATTTGATCACAAGGGCAATTTTCACGGCACAGAGGGAGTTTTAACTCCTGCAGGCCCCAGTTCTGTTGTTTTGAGCCCCATTTTTCCACCAGGTAATATCACAGTCCTACTACAGCATGACACATGCAGAATTGTGCCTCCATATGCAGTGAATGAAAACATTTGCAGTTTAATAAAATGAGACTTCACCCAAATTCCCACTGACTTCAGCATTTCATTTCCAAGAAATTCAGGCAGTGGCAAAACATTGGCTTAACCCAACATTCAGCTGGGTCTTCACAGCTTCAGCCAGAAGTTATGAGTGCATTAAACTCTGACAGTGACTGGACAAATCCAAAACAAAACAAGGTGTCTGAAAAGCTGACAAACAATGCATTAAGGACAAGGAATTTTCTGTGGAATAAATACTATCCTTTCTCACTTATTCACCTTAAGAAGCACCACCCATTTCCAGCACATTCCCTGTGCAAATATCCAACTTGTCAGTACATTATAACAACAAAACATTGTCTGCTTTCTAAAAATGCTAAGTCTGCTTCCTCCTGCTGTGAACAGTACCTCAGGAATGCAGTCATCATGGGTCACTACCCTCACAATATCATCCAGGGGCAGCAGTGAATTGCACTTGATCTCTGTGTACACATTCTTGCCCTCGGTGCAGGCGGCCAGCAGCTCCACCAGAGTGACGTGATAGGCCAAGGGCCCGCTCTCGTCGGCCCGGTCTCGCTCGGAGCACATCATCTGGAGCAGCACTGGGAAGGATGCTCTGTCATTGTAGAATATCAGCACGTCTTCACCGCCATTTATCAGCTGGGAGAGAGAGCACGAGGTTCTGAGCACCCTGCGCTGCAATCGTTTTGGACTCAATGATTTAACATAAATGTTTCTATGATTTTCTTAATTTCTTATTTTATCTCTAGGTACGCGAAGACTCTCTAGCTAAAACCCAAACGAAACAAAATTTACTCTGATGCAGTTTGCCAAATGAACATGTCAAAACAGAATCCAGGGTAAACTTCTGCTCTTATCAACCTAAGTGCAAATCTGGAATAACTCACCAAGGAATGCACTAATGCAAGGTGAATTTGAGGTTTAATTTGTGTGTAGCTCTGTCTTTACCTAAGACAGCATGCCATCCTTATTATTCCTACCATGTCAATGTTTGTGTGAAGTTAATTAATTATCCTCACCTCCTGCTAGGAGGCCAGGATGCATTATTATCCCTGTTTCATAGATGAGCACTTGAGGTGCAGTGAGATTAAATCTTCCACACCGCCTCACACAGAAAGCCTGAGGCTCACCCGGAATTGAACCCAGCTTTTCCCCACCCTTGCTCCGTATGGGAAACAAAGGGGGATTCTTCCCACCCTGTGCAAATTTGGCAGGTGGGTCATGACTTTGCCAGTGGCATGGCAGCACTTTCATTTAGCAGAAAACTGGTCTATGTGATAAATGTTTGATTCTGCTACAAGTGCTCTGCTCATCTCAAGAGGATCCAGAGCAGCACTGGATGCCGGCAGCCCCATCTCAGCACATCTCACTGAAGAGCTTTGCTCTAACCCTTTTTGGAATCCTCTCTCCATCACTGTCCTTAGAAGCACAATCCACTTTCAGTGTGGGTGAAATAAGCTCCCACAAACCCCTCCTAGTACAGAACACACCCTGACAGCTCAAAAATCACACTTATTTTGTGAATTAGGCACTTGACCTATTCCAGTCCATATGTGACATGAAATCTCAGCTTACTCAATTCAAGGGTAGTCAAAAAGGTTGCTGGAGCTGCTGAGAAATGGGAAAGCAGCAAGAACAGGAATTAAAATTAGTCTCCCAGAATGAAAAGTCAAGAAACATTTCATTACACTTTCCAGGGTTTCAACACTTCAAATTTTGAATTCACAACATTTCTGTTTGTGCTTTCCCTGTTTCTTGCTTATTTTTACTTTGACATTTGGCTGGAGTGAATTGTGAATTCAGTCTCTCCTGCAATTCCTATTTCTCATTTATCTTTGGGTTTCTTCAGTATTTCTAAACCCATGAGTTTTCAGACATTTTCTGGACAATCCACAGTACAGAAAAAATAATTTAAAGGGGTGAGAGCTTAGCACAAAACAACTCAGCAGCATTTTCTGCCATTAAAGTATATTTACAGCAAGTTTAGAATTCTATGGTAATTTAATGAAGGCTGTCCAGTATTGGAGCAGCTGTTGATTCTGTGCAAAATATTACTCCAGAATGCTACAGGTAATAGAAAACTCTGCTGCCACATTTGTCTGGCCCAAAGTAAATTCTGGTCTCCCTCTGTAATAGTGTTTGCACTGACAGGCAGGGTTCTTCCAGGAACTTCAAAGCCTGCTTGTAAGGAGAAAAAGTTCCCTAAAGAACCTTTCAGGGTGGTAAACATCATTGCAGACATGGAGACCAAGGAGATGAGAACAAGGCAATCAGCCAGACTGGGGATGTCCAATGGCTTTTGTGACAGTATTCACTTGCCATGATGCTCCTTCACCTGCATGCACTTTCTAGAAGAATTTTGTTTGATGACAAAAAAAAAAAAACCACCTCTATAAGAGCTTTTGGTGGAAGCAGAAAAATCTAAAACCACAAAGGCTCAAGAAGTGTTTGAATTATGTAAATCAAAGGCTTGTAATTGATATTGCATGTTAAAATACTTCAGTCAAATTGAAAAGGTTGAGGTGAATTTCATTAAAGGTTATCCATGTAGGCAGGAGTTTTATTTTCTTAATTAGAAGTTTTTCCTCTTGTTGCTGTGGAATAAAATTTCAGTGGGATTTAATTTTGTTCATACCACAAAAAACTACAGCTTATCTCTGACTTCTTTGTGAAGACGCCTCTTAAAAAAATCAAACCAAGCAAAAAAAAAAAAAAAAAAGCACTTTGAAAAGCAAATAAAAATGTTCCTTGGACTCTAATCCAACCATGACTTTTCACCATATTCAACTTTACCCACTTACTAATCTCAAGGAACTGTTAACGTAATTACAGTTAAATGCACAAGTGTCTGCAAGTTGAAGACTTCATTTATCATGCTCACAATATATCAAATCCTAATTGCAGAGAAAGTCAATTAGGTATTTTCCAAAGAAATTTATTGGCATAAAGATTTTTCCACAAACCACTTGGTTGAATTTACTGGATCCAGCTAGTTAAAGCTAAAGCAGCTCTACTGAACCTCACGGAAATGCAATGAAATAAAATAAAACAAAAACAAAAAACAAAAAAAAAAAAACAAAACTAAACAAACAAACAAAAAAAAAAAAACAAAAAAAAACAAAAAAAAAAAAAGAAAAAA
>VZRH01007416.1:600122-635449 GCA_013397555.1 Urocynchramus pylzowi
AGCTAGGATTTAGAATTGCTACATGCTAAAAAAAAAAAAGGTCTACAACACTGTTTAGATAAATCCATAGAGGTAAGAGCCTCTTGTATGGCAAACCCATGCCACAAGAGTGGATAAATGTGATCCTAAATTACATTACAGGAAAATGAAGGTTTATGTAACTCTAAGATTTCCATGCTACATCATCTACAAATAGACATCTCTGTATCACCATGCTAACACTCATGTTTTCTTTCTAGTAGTTATACAGATGGCCTTACAAAATTAGATCAAACTCCCCAAAACGTCTGCTAAAATATTCATTATTTGTGACGCCGCTTAAAATTCTAAAGCGAGGATGCCATTATATCTCATTGGTATCAAGAGCAGGAAAAACAGCCTCAAAATACTCAAGTGATTAACATGTGAAGCCTTTGCTCACCTCTGTCATTACCATGTCCTGGCACTTTTTCACGTATTTGCCATCTGCTTTCACGATGGTCTGCAGGAATCGCAGGTACTCCACGTGCCGGCCGTGGGTCTCGATGCAGTGCACAAAGTGCTGCACCACCCTCTCGCTGATCTCGTTGCACAGGAGGTAATTATTCATGAAGATGTGCCTCATGGTCTCAGCTTCCAGGAGCTGAACAGATCAAAAACAGCCTCATGAGCACAGCAGATCTGCTTTGAGATTGAGAGAGGCACGGGATTCTCGAGTAGAGGAAAGCTCAGTGATAAAAGGAAACTGGAGAAATCCTTTTCAGTGATCTCAGGGTCCAGCTTCCAGTTTTGAGGGGATTTCTCCACACTTCCCTATGAGTACAAACAGTCCTGAAGTGGACATAAACCAAACCTGTGTCCATGTGGAAGATGAACACACACACACTACACTGCTAGAGCACTCTGCAGGGGCTTTGGAACATGAGACACCTGAGACCACACTGGCCCCACTCACCATCAAACTTTGCAATGAGGCCACCAGATGAGATGATGAGCTGCTCTGGCTGTCTCTGAGGCTCATAGAGGAGGCATTTCCAGCAGGCAAATCCCTGCACATGCAGCCTGATGGTCTCAAAGAGAATGTCTCTTTCCACACTAACTCCAAAAGGAGCCTAGGGCTGTGTATCCATGAGCAGCATGGAACAAGAGGAACAGATCTGGAGCAAGAGGGGATTCTGCTGAGGACACAGCACCAGACTTTGTGCATTCTTGGGACTTTTGCTCTAGGTTGGTCCCTTGGACTAAAGGCTCCTGAGGGTCAGGTGTGCTCCTAAAGTATACGTGTCTGTTTAGTGTCATCTGATAGGAATCCACATCAAGTTTGCTCCACAATGTGCACAAAAGCACAGTAACTGGGATAAATGATCAGGAAATCAGCTTCAAAAGAACAGAAATACAAATGCAAGCTGGCTCCACACTTTGCACCTGAGTTAAGTGCCAGCGTAGGATGTGATGGAATCTGGGCTCTGATTCCCACTGTGGTCAGCTCAGAGCTGCTCACTAATGTCACAAAGGAGCAAAAATAAAAAACAGTGGAACAAATGTTCCTAAAGTGTACAGGCCAGGGTCTGCAATCTTCATACTCACAACTCCTTCTAATAAAAGCATGTTTTGCTCAGTAGATCCACTGAGCAAGTGTCATTCTAAATGAGTATGTGTGTAAACACACACACAAATATATACAAAGGGATTGTGATATAAAGATGTATTGTAAAGATGATAATTTAATAGAAGGTCAGACTTTAGATTAGTTGAATCAAATGGGAGCATCATAAGCAAGAATGTATGGGCCTGATTCTGTTGTCACACAAAGTTTATGACAGCAGTCACAGTATCTTCTACCTTGACTTTACAGTCCATCAGCGAGTCAGGATGAACAAAATCAGAGTCAAGTTCAAGACAAGGATGTGACACATATTCATAGATCCTTCCAGTAAACCCCACAGGTTCCTTGGTTTTTGTTTTTTTTCCACTTTTAAAATGGCAACATCAAAGTCAATAACATAAAAATCAACACTAAGGGAAATGAGAGAGGAGAGGGGAGGCATAATTTAGTGAAATTATTTATTTAGCACTGGGATGTTTCAGCAAACCCAAATTTAATTCCAATTATCATATTCTATTTCAAATTAAATACTTACCCCTGGAGTTAAGAACAAGTTGAGATTTTTGTGGAGGAGAACTTGATTCTGAGGATTTCCTCGACAGAAATTCTGAAGAAAAGTGTGGGCTAGATTCATAACTTCATTCATCTTTTCATCACTCTGCAGGAAGAAAGGACAAACAAAATCAGCTGGTTATCTCTAAACATACTTGTTAAAACCACACAACATCAATTCAGCCAGGAATAAACCAATTCTCCTGAGCCTTTATAGGGCAGGAATTCTCCCTCTGGCAAAAGTAACTGATGTAGTTAGTAGCTGAACCTTGCTCTGAATCAAACCGTAGGGAATCATAGGTAGGAGCATAAAATGAAAGTAAGATTTCTTCTTGTGTGGTTATAATTTCCTAGTTTAAAAAAGCGCTAAGGTGCTTGATTTAAAAAAAAAAAAAAAAGGCAAAACAAACCAAAAATGTCACACTGCATTAGTTTTAAGCTTTGGCAAACGTTTGGTTTTTCTATAGCTACATACAGAAACAGATGTATGTGTGCATGTGTTCATACACATACTCCCACACAAATATATCTCTAGTTTCACCCCCATTTTATATTCCTCTCATGTAGTATCCTAAGTATGATTTGATGAACCACCTATATGGACAAACACTATTTTAGTGACAACAGCTGAACCCACTGTCTGTAATATAACACACAGGAAAACATAGCCCAGAAAAGGTTTTTACCTCCTCTCAGGGATTCCTAGAAGACCTAGAAAGATGTGCTCTTTCAAAGCCTATCTAGTTCATTAATTTGTATGCTTAATTCCAACAAATCAGTACCAAATAACTGTACCTTGTGAAAAAAAATGGCAAGTGGAACTAGGTTGGAGACGTCCACCATAAAAACAAAGTTGCTTCAGATTTGATCTGTGAAAGCTTTTGGTCCTAAGGTTTGCCTCCTTCAGGAATGGGTACAGGAAAGACAGCACTGTGACATCTAGGTACCCAAGGCAGTAAACATTAAATTTTAAATAAAACTGTGCAGGCAGCTGTATTTAAACTGAGCCCAAACTCACTATCCTGAAGGTAGAAAAGGACATCATCATTTCACGCTTGTACCACAGCTGACAATTCAGATCTTAAAAAATATTTCCACTGATTCTTGGGCCTGCTGAGGCCTTTCCCTTCCTTGTGTTCTCTACCACTAAAATTAGGAAAATAACCTTTTCATAGGGGATCTGCAGAAGGTCCAAGACCACCAAGTGGGCGCCCATATTTTTCAGTAAACGCTGCTGTTGATTCCGACATTTTTTATTCTGAACACAAAGTTTGCTGAGTCGAATCAAAATCTATAAATTAAAAAACAACAAACCAAACAAATAAATAAGCATGCAACCAAGAATGTCATGTCACACAAAACCAAACAAAGACACTTTATTTCAAAATAATAACTACATCTACTAATCAAACAGGTATGCCAAGCAAGTTTCTTGGCAGATATACTAACCTCTTTAACAATATTGTAGTTATTGCTTTTAATGCTGTCTATCTGGGGTTTTTTGGTCCCATCCTGTATTGGGCTCAAAATGTTTGATTCCTGAAATAAAGAACACATGACAAGTGGAGATTTATTGCCATTTCCTCAACATGAATTAATTGTATTTAATAGCAGCAAGTGACAAAGTATTACAGCAGCTCATAAGGAATTGATGTAACACAGATAATAAAGAAAGGCTCGTTTATTCTTTATCCAGTGAGTGACAAGATTTACATTCAAGTCCTTCCTCTGATTCAAATTTCCAGTGTAATTTGAGGCAATTACTCTATGTCTTCATGCTTCTGATCATTCTGAAAGAGTATGTCCCTAAATCACAGACCAGGCACACCAAGGAATTTAAATACTGCAAGGAGATGGACCAAAAGTGTATTTCAGTAATGACCCACACATTCCAAAAATCTGTATTTGCAGCTAGAAAGATTACAAAATCTGTGTATGTGAACACTAGAAAGTCTGGAGAAAGAACTTAAGACAACCTCTGCAGTTAAGCAGGTTGGAGTTCTCAACAGCACAGGAACAAGCAGCATGTGGAAATTAGAGATGTTCCTCCCACAAAGTGGATGCTTCTGCCTGTATCTCTGGATGATGCAGGAAAAGATTTAAAAACAAATAGAAACCATATGTTAAACTGCACCATCAAGTCATGATGCTGTATGCTCTGAGCCCTGGCTCCTGGAAAGCCCCAGCTGGGTATGATAAATAAGAGAAATCAAGTCAGCAAGGAACTGCCAACACCCACGCACCTTTCCATGCATATCTCTCAATCAAAACATGGGAGAACATGTACACAAATACTGCCACTAAGAATACTGGCAGTGTTGGGGGTTTTTCCTGCTGTCAGCTGTGGTAAGCCTTTCTTAACAGGAAACAAAAATAAATTGAAATATTGGACTTCGGATGCTGACGTTATAAAGCATGAAGAACAACTCTAGCAGATCTTGAGACTGACTCACAGTATGACCACAAGGATGTAAACCAGTGTAACAGCATTAAAAAAAAGAAGAAACAGGTGCACTCCTGAGTTTCATTGTGTCCTCAAACTTCCTACTGTTTTAGAAAAGAGAAATACATTACAACAAACATATGCATGCCAAGCTGAATGTTTATATGTCCTGAAACCTCTCTCTGAACTTTCTTAGCTAATGATGAAGTTCAGGAGTTCTATAAATCCCATCTGGTCCTAATTTCCAGTGAGGTAAGAACAGCTGCACCACTTGGCCATGGAAGCTGTTTATAAGAGTGTCAGCACTGCTGTTCAGTGCTGATCTATGTAACAACAGTGGATTTTATTTGGTTAGGTTTGTTAGTATGCAGGCTGCCATCTCTCTAGCTGTTTGAATCAATACTTTAGGAGATGTTTCAGGCTTTTTGCTATAATTAAACACCCTCCTCCATTCTGGGATTGTGGGTTAACCAAGATTAATTTACCTGTTAGTTTTATCAGCATTCTTCCTTCATCAAAGTAGTTTTATAATCCATGTGAACTGTATGTCTTATCTGGAAGTACTGATCAGCATTAAACTGCTGAATCTATCCTTTCTCTTAACAAAATAAACAATTGTTTATTGAACCCATAAGAATATGCCAGGAAGGTAGTTTCCAAGAGATAACCACACCTCTGGGATACCAAAGACACTCAGTTGCAGATCTGGCCTCATTATGCTCCATGATAGACACTCCCTGTCACACTTTTCCACAGGGGACAGGCAGGCATAGAGATCTCAGAGAGAATGGTTCTCACCTGAGTACCCCACCTTAAAGAAATTATATTTTCTGAAAGAGACTACTTCCTCTACCCATAAAATTCCTGGAATAACACTCTGCATCAGTCTTAGATCCTTTCTTGCTAGCTGCCAGTGGAGAGCCAGATTCCAGCATTCAGACTGAGCAGTCTCCCTCATCCCAGCAGGACAGCAGTGCAAGGCACGTGTCAGTGTCCCCATGGCACAGCTGTGCCCTCCACAGGCTGTATTTCCTTACCAAGGGAATGAGGGACACGCACAGAATTCCCAGTTCACAGCCTCAACCTATATGTGATGCTTGTTCAAACATTTCTAAAACCAAAGCAAGGTGCCACAGACCAGAAAAGAAGGGAAGTAAGGAAACACCAGGTGGTTACAGGTGCTGAAAGTTTAGATTCACTTAAAACCTTGCTGAACTTTCTCAGCAGATGGAAAAGATGAGGAACTGCATAAATTCCACAGCATTCTATTCCAGCTTCAGCTTAAAGTCCTTTCACTGAGCCTGTTTCTCTTCCTCAGAGCTGTGTTTCTGGTGCTACACAACCAAAGCATCCTCCAGGGACAAGACAATAAAAATCACACTTTCCATGGTCTGTGGTATTTACACAGACCCTTCCTAGACAGAACCAAGTGAACAGGCTTTATCTGATTTCCCCTTCTCAAGCAGGGCTCTTATGTCAGCTTAATTTCAGCATTTCTTCCTAACCCTATTGGTGTCTCATTTACATCTGACCTAACTCCAAGTACTCTTTCCAACTCTGATCTCCAGTCCCTGTCAAGACAGTCCTTACATCCAGTCTTGCATGGATGTAAGATTTGCCATTTTTCCTGTGGAGAACTCTGGATATACTCTGGATATAAGAACAAGGCCTTTTTTCTACAAATCCTTTTGTCTGGAGTCATATTACTTTAAAAAAAAAAGAAGAAAAAAAGGCCCACAGGTTATGACAGTAAGGTGAAAAACAATTACCTAGGAAGACTCAGGCAAAAAAAATGATATTTTTAAACTCATGTACATCTTTCAACAGGCTTCATGTGACAACAGAAACTTAGGCTTAACGTAAGAGTGTTCTGGAATGTCACTTAAGTCCTTGTGC
Organism: Urocynchramus pylzowi; assembly: GCA_013397555.1. Taxonomy (NCBI): domain Eukaryota; kingdom Metazoa; phylum Chordata; class Aves; order Passeriformes; family Fringillidae; genus Urocynchramus; species Urocynchramus pylzowi. The sequence goes on from VZRH01007416.1 coordinate 606,599, forward strand.
ACACTTTAATGTTGTTTGGGAAAAATTAAACACAGGCAAATGAGGCATTTTCCCTAAAGACCTAGAGGTTCATCCAGCTCTGAATACCCAGTATCCACTCCAAGGAAGCACGGATTTTGTCTGCTTAAAGCTAGCCACCTGCTTCACACATTGGAGATTATGGCCAACATCACACCTCCTACATCTCTTTTAAGACCTCAAAGAGAGTACTATCTATCTAATGTTACTCTTTTTTGCCAGGTAAAAACCCCTCTTTCACCATTAAAGAAGAATTTAGCAGGGGCAAAAAAAAAAGATGGACAAGATTCTGAGCTACTGTAACCTGGCACAGCTCTCAGGGAATTACCAGCAGATGATCTAACCAGCAGATTACGTATTACTGCTCTGATACAATAATCTCTCTGATCTGCCAGAGATAATATTGTGCATCTACTGAAGCACTGCTAATCCATACAGACCCACAGGTGCCTCATGGGAAAAAAAACCACTCAAAATATCCCATTGAGAGGTGCCTCTGTTTCAAATACATTGTTTTGCCCCATGTTCCTAGGGTTTCCCTGCTATCAAGGCTACCCATAGGAAGAAATTAATCTTTAAAAATGTAGTATAGCTAAAAAACTTTGTAATCCTGACACAACTCTATTTTCTGTTTCCCCATTACCTGTTCAATCCATTAAATACATAAAGGAACATTTTCTTTCCTACTAGAGCTGTGCTTGAGAAAATAAAGAAGGAAATACCACATACTTAAGCTTCAACTCCAGATTCCTCCCTAATTTTGACACTACTAAAGACCTGGTATCAGAACATCAGCTAACATATTTTAGAGAAAGGGTAGGACCTACACTGTTGCAAGAATTTGGGATTCTTCCTTCAAGTGTTGGATTTGCCCCTGCATGAACCCACCAAAAATCTGCTTCCCCATCTAAAAGGCCATGTGCATGTCACAGATATTTGCAAGCATCCTCTCTCTTCTCCATGGCTTTCTCCAGCTTTTTTTTCTAATGTGTGGCCTCCACAACGCTGTTCAACCTCTACTTGGCTTTCTACTTCCCTGGGAGGTTTCCTTACCCATCTTTCTTGGCACCAGGAAAGACAACAAGGAAAATGCTGTGTCAGAAATCACAGCTCTTCATCTCTCCCCACCTCCTCTGATGAAAAGGGAAAAGTGGGAATAAATACTGGAGGGAAAGCCTGCTTTATCTAATTTTATGGCACAAACCCCAATCACAGAAACACTTTCTGTTTTCTTAAAAGCTCATGCTGAAGTTAAATGATTAAAAGGTGACCTCAGTTCACACTGAAAAGCAAAATCTAAAAAATCCAAACAATGAAATCCAAAAAAAAAAAGAAAAAAAATTTAAAAATAGAGGTCTTCACAGTCCTAGATTCAAGTTCTTCATCAAATCAGAGTATATCCTGAGAAAGTGGTATGACAAGGGCCAAAGAAACTAAAACATTAGTTCACCTACAAAATCTCAACATTCTTAGGTCAGTCTTGTGTGGTGAAGAGTGGGATTACTTGTGATGTTTGAAAACATGGGTTTGATTGTGTTCCTCTCCCTTAGTTGCAGGACACTGTCTACTCCTCTCTTCTTCCAGCAAGTCAACCCAACTGCCAGCACACAATTCCTGGATTATTTCCAGAGTGCTGCTGCACACTGTGGCTTGCACCCAGAAAGGAAGGCAGCTCTGTGACATAAGAATGCAGTTACTGAAAGCATCAGGAGAGAATATTGAGTACATTGATAACAGAGATGTTATTTCCTTTTCTGTCAGTTCCTAAAGCTCAGCCAGAATACTTCACATTCCCACTTTGCTTAATCAGACCACGATTTGGCAGTTGTTCATGAAAGTACCTATCAATATTGAAACAATTCTGACAGCAAAGGCTTTAAGCCCACCTCCATTGGCTCTTCTCCCCCTTTGGTTTGATTGTCGCCCACCTCTCCACTCTCATAATTGCTGCTCTTCTCAACCCACAATTCGGATTTTTCTACAGTCAGACGTAGCTGGTCAAGATCAGCCTTGATTTGCTTGTAGTTATCCACATCTTGATTGGACACCAGCAACTGAACCTGGAAATGGAGAAAATCGTGAAGCTGTTACAGCAGTAGCACCAGCACTTATGGCTGGGTAATTTGCTTGGCAGTTCCCATTCTAAGCCTCTTTCCAGGTGCCTTTTGCAACCTTCCTTGTGCAATTGAAACATGGCACATGCAGGCTTTTAGCCCCCATTTATCAAAAACCTTTAGCAGAGCCAGAGGCTGTAGTTGCCCAAAACAGGATAGTTAGAACATCACAACATCCTCTCACCTTCTTGAATACACTGCAAAACATTTTCAGCACAGGCAGATTTACAGGCTCTTCAGTTCTGTGCAGAATGAGCTCTGATGAACTGATCATGATCCTCATGGCATTGTAAAATACAGTTACACACTATTAAAGCAATAGTTAGAAATAGCTACTGCTTCAGCACTGTACTTCAGAAGAAATAGGAAAAAAAATGGATGGTATGACAAGGGATCAGGGCATCCAAAGAAAAGTCAGAATGGCCAGCAATTTTAATGATCTCCTACACCACCACAATCAAATATTGAAAAATAACCGACTTCCACATTGTTAGGCCAGCTTAGAAAAACTTCTCTGAATATAGCTGACAAACTGACTTTCAGCTTCATGGAATTTCTCACCAACTGAGTGGTTGCCACTTATTAAGATTAATCTCATTTTTTCCTTTTCCTGTACTGCTCAAATTATCTGGGTTTTTCACTGTTATGTGTAGTTCTTGATTTAGCATGACTTATGCATTTTCTTTCTTTGTTATGTTCTCTGTTCTTCCAAGATTAATAATGAAGATAATATGCCAAAAAACTATTAGTAATCTTTACAGTAAATTAATAAACACACTTAAGAAATCATACTCACGTACAAGATTATGGTCACTGACAACACTGATGTTGTTTTCAAAACCACATTACATCCAGGCAAATATTCACTATTTTGTAATATAAAGTTTTCGTCATTATAATCTCTCTTGGCTTGGCAAAACCTTGTTATTTTACAGAATTTATGAATGCTGCTCAATTGCAGGCATTCTTATTCCACGTGCTCCACAGTCTTTTTTGTTTATTTCTCCATTAGCCTTTCCCATCCTTCACAAAAACACATTAAGCAACTCAGCCCTTGCTTACCTGGGAATAACAGCTATTTATGCAACTAACCAGCACAGCCTAGCTTTAAATACCTGGTGGGAGGCCATTATGCTGCACAACAAAAACATTAAACAAAAGCTTTTCAGGTCTTTATCATTCATCTGTTTGCACAGGAGAGAAACCTCCCCACCTTACATAACGATGAGACAACAAGCTGCCGAGCTCCTGCAATAAGCATCAGATGTTCTTATCAACATATGCTACAAAGGGTTACGTAACAGAGGCATCTCTGCCGTGCAGCCCCATGACATCAGATCTCCCCATCCTAATCCACGGACACATGGAGCCAGCACATGCACTGCTAGCAGAGGGACAGGATAAAAGCTGAAAACAGGCTTGGCTCTATCCCTGCCTTCCTGCTATTTGGGCATAGCTGTGTCAGGCAGGGGAGCCCCGTGCAAAGACACCTGAATTAGAATTAGAAGCACCAGGTGAATAACAAAATAACAATACCCAGCCTAAGTGGCCCTGAAGATAAGGAAGCCTCATTGCTGACACGGGGATGCTGCTTGCCAAACATGAGGCACTGGCTTTGTCCCTGAGGGATCCCTGTGACAGGCTCACCATGGACCTACGTTTTCCCTAATGCAGTGGATGAAATAATCTGTCACTGGATGCAGTGCAAGAAATAACAATTTCTGGGGGGCACAGAACTATAACATATACCAGCACATATGGCCAACGACGTCTGCTGATACTTGACCTCTGAGGAAACAACACTGTCATGCAACAAACAGCAATTTAAGTAGCAGAACAGCCTTTGGGAATGTTCCCTGCATTCAGTTTCCTGGGATAACACTCAGCCCATCCATACCTGTTTGAATGCTTGCAGAACTTCTGCTCTCTGGCTGAAGTGCTTGAACAGCAGGTGCAGAGCCCCTGAGAGCAACGGGGGGTAGTCGTGCATGATGAGGTGAATGAGGACCCGTAAAAAAGTTCTGCCCCCTTCATCATCAAGCTGAACTGCATTCTTCTCCTTTCTGCCACAGAAATGGGGAAAAAATGACCAAATAAAGTAAATAAGAAAAAAAGAAAGCTCTTGAGATAAAAGTGCCTCTATACACAATCTTCACTCGACAGAGCTCTTAAAATCAAATCAAATATGCTGCAGGAAGGAAATTATAAATTTGACTTGAACATATTTTCCAAGGACTTCTATCCTACAGTTATTGCAGCAATCTTGTAGCAGAATGGACACTATGGAGCAGAAGTATCTATGAAATGTGTCAAACATTGTGATTAAAAGCTATATTGTAAAAGCATTCATTTATGTCATGGATAAGTTAAGCCAGGCTCATCCCCAATCCAAATTAAATGAAGTAAACTGCATTTCATCAGAGATTAATTTGACCCTTTCCTTTTCCCTCCTTCCCTTTTCAGCTGCTATTAAAATTTAATTTAAGAAAAAATAAGCTCAAAAATAGCAAGAATTGCCAAAAGCATCATATTTCTGGAATCATATTCATAATGTGGAACGGCAGAAAGCAGATTTACACTTAACATATCAAAGCAGAAATAATGTTTTCAAGAAACCATTCGGTCTCTCTGTTCATTTTAAAGATGCAGATGTGAAGGGCTGTGTGTTGTGTTACATTATGGGAGTTCAGGAGAGGCCTGGAGGCATTGCTTGTGCTGGTAAAGATTAAGAATGCATGAGGGACTGAGAGAGGAAAGATCACAGTGCCCACATGGCAGATCCTTCTCCTTAGCTCCAAGAAAAACTTTAAAGTCTACGGCCTTGTCTAATTGGAATTAATTTTTACTGGTATAATTACAATTATACCCATAAAATTAAACCAATATAGTGATAATGGTAATAACTCTCCAGTGTGAGTGTTTTCCATGGGTTACTTTTTTTCTGTTCACAGCATAGTTGAAATCCCTTCCAAAACTCTGGAAGCATAAATTGTGATCTACAGGCCTCTGGTGGACCAGGAGATCATGGCAAGTGGTCCACTCCTGATCTGAGCAGACATAAGAGAGATTACTGTTGGCACAATTTTCCCAAGGAGTTTGAACACCAAGTGCAATGACAACGGGTCATGCAATCCATGAGAAGTCCTGAGGACCAACAGCAAGCTGCTGATCCAGGAAATCTGGGGCTGTAGCCATAAGGCCCAGCAGAAAAAGAGTGGTTTTTCAGCACCCATGTGAAGCATTATAAGATAAATAGAAAATGAGTGTGGTTCAGCTCAATACACCTGTACACCATTCCCCAGCTGCCTTTGGGAACATGACAAAAACTTTCTACCAACTCTCCTACAACTAAGAGGGTGGACACAGCCAATCCCATCCAAGCCAGCTGAGCTGTTTGTTTGATTGAAATCCAGGTCTTCCCTGGCACGTTTCTGTTCAAATATGGCTTATGCAATTAACAAGCAGGCAAAGGAAGAGAAAGGGCTATAAAAATAAGCACAGAATAAACAGAAATTGGCCATGAGAAATATTGACATTAACGAAAAGATATATAAATATACATACAGGTAAAACTTCAGAGACTATACCTGCCAGCAAACATGGTTTCAGCCTGAGCTGCAATTTCATCTATGTCAGGAACAATTGCTGGGGAAAAAAAACAGAAGGAAAAAATTAAAAAAAAAAAAAAAAAGAAATAAAAGGAAAAGAAAAAAAAAAAAAGAAAGCCAATGATCATCATTTAATTGGCACAGCAAAATGGAATTCTGTTCCTCTTTAAAACAGATGCTATCAAGTAAAGGTCTAACTAGTAATTTCCCAACTATGCAGAATTTGCTTTCTGCAAGAGTAGCAGAGAACAGGATAGGGGGCAGAGTTAAATTGTGTATTACTATTCCTGAGGAAGAGAATTGTAGTGATGAACCAAAGTCACAGGCTGCTATGAGCTGTACTAGCCACCAGCAGTGACCCACAAATGACACATATTGTCAAACTTTTACATTTTTTCTTCATTTTTCTTGAGCTAACCCCAGCAAAACATATACATGAACTTTAGAATATGTACCATAAACCCAGTTATTTGCCACACCATCATTTTGCTTCAGAATGGCTTTAATATAATTTATTACTTAAGACTTCAGTACCCCTGTATGATACATATGCCCACCTCCAACTAGAGCAATCCTCCCCTACTTGTAGGTGTTCACACAGACCTTTTGAGCACTTCTGTGTGCATGGGAAACCAAATCATTCCTGTACCACGTTCACCTCACTTAAACCTGTCCTCATCCATCCCCAACCATTCTCCACTTGCCACCATGCAGTGTTTTGGGAAGAGAACAGATAAAAGAACAAAATATCATAGTGGGGAAAAAGGAATTTTTGTTAGAGGAGGAAGACAGGCCAGCAAAAAAAAATTGTGTAATTCCTTAATTATTTTTTTTTTTTCCACAAGCTTTTCAACTTGCAGCAGCCTGTGTCTTTGTGCTGCAGTTGAGCTCAGAGTTAGCAGTTGCCTACCCAGAATTACTTTGCATTGAAAGAAAATAGCAAGGTTTACCTGAGGCAGTCCCTGGCGTGTCAGGTGGGGATGATGTAGAGCAGTCAACATTTTCAGTGTTTTCCCCAAACTCTCTCTTATAGATAGACAGCATGTAGGATATTCTGTAGTCCAGTCTAACACTGAGAATAAACTACAAGAATAAAAAAGTGAAGTTAACTAATTTAAGTTTACTATGAAAAAACAATCCAATACATTCACCAGTTTTCTGTGATTCCTTTCTTTGCCCTGCCCATCCTGAGACATGTTGAACCCTGTCCTATGGATTGCTTGAGTACCACTGGGTGTGTGCAGGGGCTCCAGCATGCTGCCTTGTCCTCACTGCCTGCGAGCCAGATCAGAACCTTCAAACCCACGCTGACATCAATTATTTCATATTGCAGCTGGACTTCTTCCAATGCCCCACGGAGTGGAATAGAGAGCAAGCACAACAGGCTCAAGGCTCACCCTCTCAGATACCTGAAAAATGACTTTTTGTTCCTCAGCTGTGAAAATAGAAACTCACACAGGAAAAATCCTAATTCAGATCTGGAAGTGCTGCTTTTATATTGGAATAGGGAGAAAAATAACAAGGCTGGAAGCATTAGTATCAAATTAAGGGCTGACACTTATACACATGGATGCTTCTTACCCACAGGAAATGCAAGCATGTAATCAAACACCTTTAAGATTATTTAACATATTTTACAATCAGTGGGGATGAAAGACATATGCTGAGTTTCCACGGCTGAGGTGACAGGTGATTTGAAAAGCGACTTAGCAAATGGTGGCAACCTGTTTCTTTGATCTACAGCTAAAGCCAAACATGCTTCCAGACCCACTGTAATAGGATTTGTCTATTTTGTTCCATTATTAAGTTGCCCCAGAATTGTACAAGCAAGATTTTTAAAAATAAAAATTTCCCAAGTACATGCATAGTCAACTAAGTCTATCAAACCATCTGTTTAATTCTGGCTGAGGGCAGAATAGAAATCATAAGTTAAACAGTCTTCACTTAAAGCAATAGGAAGATATGTTGAGAATTAAATTACTATAAACTGAAATATTTCTGAGAATAGAATAGCTTTAATCACCATTGTACTTGCTATGCATGTTAGTACGATAAATCTAAAATATTCTTACTCACCGTTGAGGCTAATAGCACAGTAATGAAAGGTAACATGATTTAAATTAATCCTTCTTCATTGCATTTTAAACAAAACTGAATTATTTTGTATTTCTTGTGGGCTAGGATCAGATATATGCACATTTACTGGGATTCACCCAGCACATGACAACTCGCTTGTCTGAAGTAATTTGACCATGTGACCAATCCTTAACTATCAAACCACAGATTAAGTAAGAAATTAGGATTAAGTGCTCTTCAATCCTGAATGCTCTTGCAATCAATGTGATGTGAAAAAGGAATGGATGAGACAAAATGTGATTCCCTCAGGGAATGCACAGGACAAGGTCCTGGAATCATCCTCCTAGGCATCAATCAGTAAAGTAGGACAATATGGAGGGAAATTCAGCCATACAAACAAGAAAAATGAAAAGCAATACATGTGAATGGTGTCATTTAGGTCATATCATTTCATAACACTCTTTCACTGTAAGTTTTAAAGTAAAGGAGGCCTAGAACCAAAGAATGTAGTATTGAGTATATTCTAACAATTGATAGCCTTTCAGACGACAAGTAATTAGAGTCATCTAAATAATTTATGAGCAGTCAGAACAAATGGAATCCTTCAAAAGTGACATTGTTACCAACAAATCCAGAGAATTTACAGAAAACACTGAAACATTCCTTCAGGGCCTAAGAATGCAGAAATTCGACACACAGAGCAAGCGTGTGCCACTTCACTTATTACCAGCACAAAGTGAAAACTGCATCTCAGGAGGCAGGCTGGTGTCACACAACTTGTCATGTCAGCTGGGAGAAAATCACAGCAGCCCACAATCTGTTCTCAGCCCAACAGTGGAAATGTGAAACGCGCTAAACGCACTGCAAAAGTGCGCAGCCTCGCGCAACTTCAGCGGGGCCAGGGCCAATTCTGCCCTTTATCCAGCTACTGCAGCAGAGAGGTCAAATGCTTAAATCAAGCAACCACCCCAGTGTTAATGAGTGTGAAAGAAACTGGAAACAGACGTGCTGCCTTCAGGAAACGTTAGTGAGGCAGATTAGAGGACAAGTTGTCATTGCACAGTTACCGTGAGAAAGTTTCTGCAGCATCCTGACCCTTCAAAAGTGAAGCTGGTACAACAGGGTGAGGACCACAACTGTACAGCTGTTCACACAGAGGACTATCCTTCCTCATACCAAGGAGTTATTTCTACAATGAGCAGCCCAGTGAATAGTAAGAATGTGGGTAAGAGAACTGGCCACTATGTGAGTAAAGAACTGTGAAGTGACTGCTGTGTAATATACCACCCCTCACTGTTACCTGCAAAATCTCAATGATTTTCAATTTGGTGTCCATTACGATCACGTCTTCACTGTCTGCAGTGCTGGCTTGCTTGCTTGGGTGAATGCTTGGCTGTATGTCAGGGGTACTGATGGGAAATACAGACCCTCTGCTCAGCACCATTTGTGTCATCATCTCTCCTACCCCATGGATGGTCCTCATGACGTTGTTCCCTGTGCATTAAACAAAAACACAGACATATTTCCTTGGACTAAAGCACATTTACAACACTACATGTCACACATACACCCATATTGTCAAACCCCTTTCCAGTCTCAAAAGGCATATTGAAAAAGAAGCCCTCAGTTCCTGAGTTCATTCAAATTACCCAATTAGGTAAAAATTTTCTATGCTGATTTTCCAAGATATCATTTCTTAATGATATCATGCCAACAGATGGTAAATATGCCAAAATATTTCTAGAGTTCTGTTAACATGCTCAACAAATGCTAAAAAGTAGAACTAAAGAAATCTCACCCATTCCTTTGCCTGAAGGTGTATTATCCACATCCAAGATAATTTCTTAAAGAGGTTTATTTAACTTGTTTTTAAGAATATTTGCAAACTGAGTGTTGCATATCCAGTATTATAGAACATTCCTAGGCAAGCAATTCCAGTACCTGACTATGCTTATAGTTAGAAAAGTTTTATTGGTATTTTATTAATACTGCCTATTGCTGCAGTGTGGAGACACATGGAAGGAGTTTCAAAAGTCACACTGAATGAGAGTCAAGAGATGAGGTTGTGCCAGTCTGATCAATCTCTTTGTGTGGTTCAAATGACAGGCCACAACCCAAACACAATTGACACAACCAGCCAACCATCTCCCTTCAAAAAAAGGGTACACTGCAAAATCAACCAAGAAATACCATCTGTTCCCACAGATTATATATTATATACTGGTCTTTATAGCAAATTCTGATGGGAAAAGCATCTCAATGAATCAGTGGCTTCCTTGCAAAGGTGGGACAAGAAAGCATGAGAATATCATGTTACCTACCTACATGAATCAGTTTCCTTTCTTGCAAAGCACAGATAGGAAGGAATGAAGGAAAGGAAAGGAAAGGAACGACAGCATCTCTTCACAGGAAGAGTACCAGGACCTAGGCTACACTAAGGCAAAGAAAAGACTGAAGGAAATGCAGCTTTGCTGAGAGAAGCCTGAATAGTTATTGTCTGTCCTTTAGTACACTTTAATCACCATGCCAAGGCCAAGCTTTACTCACACTGAAGAAACCTTCTTCCCACATAATCTGCTGTAAAAAGCCAAGGCTGGATTTTATTTTGTTGGCAAAATCCTCCTCTTATTCCCTTCTTTCTTCAACCCATATATCTCAACTACAATGTGTATGGAAAGAGAATGCCTTTAGCCCTGACTTTAAAAGGGAAACACACAAAGAAGGTGCTTTTTCAAAGTGAATGAGTCAGATTAGTGTCAGGTTTGAGGTCCCATTCAGCATTTGGTCTGGTGTGCAATCACTCTAAATTGGTATTTTAAAAATAATACTTCAAGTCCCTACAAAAGAGCAGGGGGGAAATGTACTTCTGATTTTGCATGTTGTTAGGGAAAAAACCTAGAAGTCAAACTACAGGCTGAATCATCACATCAGGTGGGCACAGAAAATTCTAACAGCTTACACAGGCATAAAGGAAATAAATTCATCACAAATACCTTCCATGACACAAAATGAAAATGGTGTATTTTCCTTTCAAGTCAAGTAAAACAGCGTGGGAATAACATGGGATGGATATCTCTCTCCCACTCCCCAACTCCTTTTCCCAAAGTGCTAAACAAGTATTTGTATTGACCATCAATCAGTGCACCTGTGCAAAGCTACAGTACTACATGAAGGATCTTCAACTCTTAAAGTACCTTCAGTTAAACCAACATTTTGTGTCTTCTTCATCCTCAAACCATGAAATAAATGAAATCTATTTCATTCTGTCCTTAATGCTGACAGATAAGCCCACAACAAGACCTGTAGCTTGGGCAGCTTCATCATGGCCTGCAACACCTCTGGCATACACCTCAGTTGAGAAGTTATCATCATCTCTCCTAACATCATTTCAAAATGCCTTTTTCTCAGTTGTGCAGAGGGAAATATAAATAGAGGGAATTTGGAAAGCTCAGGAATTCTTTGAAAACAAACTTCAGTCATGAGGTTAATGATAGTAAGGAAACCACTTAGGTCTAAGACAATATTCTTCACAAAAACAAGATACAACTGCAGTTTGTCCCAAATGAGGTAGAAGACTTCCACTTCAACTTGATAAGTTCCTGCTCACCCTTCAAGACTGAAATCTACTCAGTGTAAAGGTAACACAAAAGTTAGTGTCTTTTGGACAAGATATCAGACAACATCTTGGGTGGACCTCGGTTCCTGGAGAAAGAAAGCTGGGATTTTGCCCAGACCACATCTTGCTTATTTCTCAGCTATTTGCTGGGGTGCTGCACATGCATGGCAGGGAATGGGATTCAACTTCTTCCATGAAAAGGGAATTAGCCACTGTCTCTGCATTTCAGGATGACCTCCATAAATTAGTAGATCCCTTTTTCAACTCTAGGAAGGACAGTGAGAGGCCTGCAACAGCAAAGACTCTGAGGCTCTCAGCTAATGTGATACTGGAGCCTAGAAAAGATCTAGGAAATAAAAATAAATAGGGTGACTGCTGTCCTTTCCTGTTACCCACAGGTCAAAGGTGGCACAAACCAGTGAGAGGCAGCTATGAAGCTGCTTCCCAATGGCATCAGTAACAAGGATAAACCCTCTGTCCACAGCATTCCTTCACTACTGACCTTAATGCAACTGATCTCAAAAGATAGAGGTGGGAAAGTGAAGGAGGATTAAGGTGGTACTTATTATCCCTGCCATTTCAAACAGCATTTCATTAATGCATAGGAAAGGATTTTAGTAAGAGAAAAGTCTGCTTAATCCAGTCCAGTATTTACAGCTGAAATGGGTAATGATTCAATACTGCATTACTTCTGTCAATAACAGCAGGGAGACAAGGTGTCATCTTGTAAAACTTTTTAACCAACTACCTGATGCTGACTATAATTTTCAGTTAATTCAGAGCAGGCTTGAAGAGAACATTCCTAGAGTTAAAATGCTGCAGCAACTGGAGCATTTCAGCATTTCATTTCAGGAGAGGTACCTCAACAACTATGTTTTGCGGGGTGCTGATGAAATGCAACCCTCTCCAAGGAGCAGAGACCAGTTGAGCAGCACATTCATGGATGGCAGCAAAGCAGCTGATGTATCTCAACACCAAGAGGAGCTGCTCTGCTTTGTGAAAGAAGCTGTGGAGATATTCCATGTACATAAGGAATGGGCAGCAGCTTTTCTTCCAAAAGATCCCCCAGTAATCATCACTCAGTGTTGTCTGTCCAGCCTTGGAAGCCTGGACCATGTTAAGCATGGATTTAAATCTGTCAGTCACAAGCACGAGGAGCCAGCAGCAGTCTTGCTTGAACGTGGTTATCCCAGCAGGGAAGGGTGTGCTTCCCTGAGGTAAGGCATGCAGGAAGGTGACTGCAGCTTAAAAAGGGACTAGCTCTCTGTCAGCTAAGCCTGCAACAATGCAAGACAAAATACATTGGCTCAATAAAAGAGATTTAAGTTCTTAGCACATGTGCACACAATGACTAAAATAAGGGAGCTCTGATCTTAGTCACATCTCCAAAGTGCTTCCTGAATACCAATGACCAAGGAAAAATTAACTTACTGCCTCAGCTAGTTAACTGAGATAAATCAGGAGAGAGAGCAAGTAGATGTGAGCCCTGGTTACTTTTATGTGCACTTTGCTAGAGATAAGTGAAGAGAAGCTGAGCTGTGCCTCCATATGGTACTGCCACCCTTAACCTGCTGACCTCATCTTTGGCTGTTTTCTTTGAGGTCAAGGTACTAACATTTATATATGGCTGTGAAGTGTGGCAGGGAGAGAACAGTCCTTGCAATGTTGTGAGGTGCTAATATGTGCAACCAACCACTTCTCTCAGCAGCAAACTGCTGCAGAAGTGCTCAGAGCAGTGATTGACCAAGAGGAAAAGACGACAAGAAAACCTCCTTGAATCTTTTTCCAATTTTCCCTTCTTCTCTGTTCCTCCCTCTGCCAAGACAAGTCAGATGCCCAAAGCCTTCCATAAGCAGTGGACCCATTAGAAATGTCTCCTATTTAATGTACAGTCTCAACAAGATTAGTCAATGGAAGAGTGAATTCCCTATGCACAAGTGGTAATTTAAAGGAGCTGCAGATTGACAGACACTGAAAGAAGAGAATGCTTGTCATGTTTTGAATAGACAACTGTGCATCTCCTTTTCATTACTTTTTATTACAGTGATCACAACTTCCTAATGAGTATCAGTTTCTGTCACAAAACTGTAGCACATAATCTCATACAATTTGGCACGATTGACAACACAGCGGCCTCTCTGAGAAGAAAGGCTTTTCAGAGGAGTCAATTATGGGAAAAAAATAACAACCACCCAAGTAATCGAAACAGTGGATAATTTGACACTTCATTTTCCACATAAACATATTTTCTTGATAAGTCATTTACTGGTTGCAAAAATTCTAAAAGCAGAATATAAAAGTGAACAACAATCTGCTATGCAGTACAGTATGGATGATAAGTGACAAAATACCATATTCAGTAAGAAAAACAACTGTCGAAGGCAGCTGGCAATTCGTGCCTTTTCTTCCAATTGTTCCCAGCCCATTGCTATGGAGCATCCTCAGTTTGCTCTCCAGGACCCACAGAATTTTGGATATTTCTCACACAGTGCAGAGAACTGTGCAGAATCTGAGGGGGAATAGTCAGTGGAAGCCTCAAAGGCTGGCAGATCCCCTTACAGCCAGCAGTCCTCTGCTCCACAGAAATCTCCAAGATGCCAGGGAACCAACATGCAGCCTTGTTTATTTAAAAATTACCTATAGGCACCTGATCTGGTCCCTAGTTGCCATGGGGGGAAAGAGCCTGCTCGTACTATTACTGCTGTTCAGTCTTCCTCAGAAGAAAGAAAAATGAAAGATGGATTCCTAGGACTCAGTTTTGAAAACTACTCAGCTATTTTTAGCTTGAACAGTTTCCCACAGTGCTCATCTCCCTACACAGAAGTTTTAGAAGTACCCATATTTTCAAAAAGATTTTAACACCCAGCAGCTTTCATTAGGGACTGGGCCAGTTGAATGCTCAAGGCTTCTGGAAACTAAGTATTTAAATGGGAGCTGCCACATGGAATCAGCAACAGGTTTGGGTTGGAAGGGACCTTAAAGACCACCCAGTTCCAACCCCTTTGCTGTGGGCAGGGTCACCTTCCACCAGGTTTCTCTGAGCCCCATCCAGCTTTGCCTTGGAAAATTCCAGGGATGGGGCAGCCACAGCTTCTCTGGGCAACCTGTGCCAGGACCTCACCACCCTCACAGGGAATAATTTCTTCCTAATATCCCATCTAAAGCTCCTTTCTGTCAGTCTGAAACCATTCTCCTTGTCCTGTCACTCCATGCCCTTGGAGTAAATTGTCCCTCTCCACCTTTCTCGTAGGTTCCCTCCAGGTACTGAAAGGTCTGGTCATATCTCCAGGAGATCTGTTAATGACCAGAAAAGACACGTATGTGCATCCACTACCCCAACAACCCTCATTAACCGGCCCATAAAAATCAAATATATTACACAATCTTGCTTAAAATAAAAAAAAAAAAGTTAAAAAAAAAATTAAAGAGGAGGGAGGAGGAAGTCAAAGGCTTTACAAAAATATGTTGATTCTCACATGGTCTATGTAGTTATTAAGTTAAAGAAACAACTGTCTGATGTCATCAAACCTGAGCATGTTTTTGATTAGGACACTGACACTTCAGTCAAAACCAGCACACAGGACCTTGTCTCAACCCATGAGTCAGCGCAGGTGCGTTCAACCAGGTTTTAAGGCAATAGTCACAACAGCAAAACTCCAAATATCCTTGGCTTTGGGGATTTCAGTGAGATTTATGCTATTGCTCCACCAAAAGCTTCCCAAAGAAAGCTTCAGTGCTATCTTAAAGCACACAACACCACCAGTCCTCGGGGGTCCTCCATCAGGGAACCACGTGTGCAGCAATGTCTAAATACCAAGGGCAAGATGAAGAATCCAATGGCAGCTTTAGCTCTACATTTCTTTGCTGATTTGGCTACATTGCTTCATGCAATTTAATTTTTCTGCATGAAAAGTTACAACCATTTTAAGGACATATAATAGCAACACTTCACTACCTAAAGGAACACATTTTATTTCAAACTCTTTAGAGCTGTATATTACTTGCCAGAAGCATTAAAGCCTTACAGCTCTGCTTGTGAAAGAGGTATTAATTTTTACAGGTTTTCTGCAGAATTTGTTCATAAAGACTCCAGAACCTACCATAAACAGGCCAAGAATCACACTTTATGTCTTCATTAAACCATTTTTCATTGCTCAATAACTAGCTGACCTCAGGTAAGGCTTACAGAAAACCTAAAGCCTGGCATTAAGGACACGTGGTGAGGTATCACTTCCATATTTTATAGTCCTCAGAAGTAATGAGGCAAAACAAAGGAAAAAAGTTACAATACACCATGCACATACATTTGCTACCCAGCCCCTGAGTGAACCTGGCCACTCCAGCCTCCACTTCACCACAACATAACCACAAACCCTTCCTTTTTATATATAAACTCTCAGCTTCCTAGCCATGGTGAAACTCCACCAAACTTCACCTTCTCCTGACATTCTGCAGGTTCTGGGCTTTTTTCCTATCCCAAAACCACTAAGCAGTGTCAAGCATGGCTTTCATGCCACAGACATTAGTCCAAGGGAAAAAAATACATACATCAGCATGCTGGCCTTGAGGGTAAAAAGCACCATGGGAATCAAGCCTCCTAGCTGAGTTACATCTGTAAGACAGATATTGATTCCTAGAAGAGCAATGGTCTCTGGAATCCCATTAATGCATGGGTCTTATAGTGAGGGAAAGAGTAAGGAGGAAAGAGAAATGGTTCATGCCACAGAATTAAGCTCTAAGTCCGACCTCCCCTTTGGTCTGGCAACACTCTGGACTGAACAGCAGTTTCTTCTCTGTAGCTATCTGTAACTAACACAGTTAACTTTCCTTTTTCCTCTTATAACCTTTCTTTTCTTGTAAACTGCTGGTATAAATTATTGCTCCAGTCTGCCAGGCAGCCACTGCCTCATTAGCCCTGCTAATCAAAGTATGCCTCAAAGAAGATACTGCAAATTGTTAACTAGACAAAAGTGCAGGTAACAGATGCAGGGCTGAGGAACAGTAGAGTGATTTTGAAAAGTCTTGGGTGAAATCTGGTCCTCGGAAACGGAAGACCCACAGGGATCACAGAAAAGACAGGTGCAGCCTTGTTGTCAATCCTCAGTGGCCTCACTGGTGCTTCCAGTCACTGTGTACCTCTACTTGCAGCCAAAAGGGCTGGAAGAGAACGTGACCTAACTGGAGCTGGAGCTGAGGAGGCTCCTTGGCTGTGTAACAGCAACAGAAGTCTGGACTAGAGTCCCCTGACAGACAGAAACACAAGCATTCTCTGCAGAGAGAAGGCAGCAGACCTCACCAGCGCTGAGGACTCCAGGAGAAGGCGAGGCCTCCCCTGTTCTGCCCCCCAGCAGGATGGAATCTTGTGTCCCTTCCATCTGCAGGAGGAACACACCACCAAGACACAGACCCAGGCACAACATGAAGCAGCTGGGATATCTGACCACCAGTATGAACAAGAAAAAAAAGGCATCTCCTCAGGCAGTTGTGGGCAACACATTTAACATGAGAATCACAGAGGTGGGAGCAATTCAAGCTTATTACAGGCAGTTTTTAAAATTTATTTTTTCAAAAAGACTGAGAAAAGAAAACCAAAAGACTCCCACTGATATCAGTGAACACTGGCTAAGGAAAACTGTAGAGCTCCTGAGGGACAGATACACTCTGCAGTAAACCCAGGTTTGTACCACTGAAGGCTTTTTCAGCTGGTGCCCAGGACTGTGAACTGCATCCCAAGACATATGCAGCTCAAATTCAGGGATGTTTTTCCTGGCATGTCATTATTTCCATTCCCAAGCAATAGTAACTAAACAGCACTGAGCTGCACGGCAAATGTGTTGCTTACCTGCTGCTACTACCATGTTGCTTCCTCTTTCAGACCTGACATATGCTGTAGTTGCATGGCTTGACTAAAATCAGCTATTTGAAAGAGCAAATAGCACCTAGAGAAAGATGTGCATTTTAATTCACAGAGAATAAATTAGCAGTATTGGACAAGACAGATTGGCTCCTTACTCTGGAATGATACAGCAGGGTGCACTTACTAGGAAAGCAATGACTTTACCTTTTAATTAAAACTGCAAGAGATTATAATGTTCTTGAAAGGTGCCAGAATGACAGCACTACTAAATGAAATCCTCATTTTCTCCTTAAGAAAAAAAAATTCTTTTTAGGATAGAGGTAGTATATTTTGTATGCCCCATATATTTTTTTAGAATCTAAAAGGAAAGAAAAAAAAAAAAGAAACAGAAAACAGCTTCAAATATGCACAAAAATAATTCAAAGTTAAGACATACTGACTGAAACAAAAAAAGAAGTTGGTTGCAAGATTTTCAAGTCAGTTCATTTTTAGGGTGCAATCTAGATAAGAAGCATTTCCAAAAATACACATCCTTACTTTTTACAGGATCTTGTCTCATAAATGTTTCTTAGCCAGCTCTCTTCAATCTGTCTTCATCAAATAAGGTCACCCATGGAACTACATGTACATTAAATTTAATTCTGGTTCAAGTAACTGACAGTGGCATTAAAATTAAGTTTTCTAAAGGAAGTAAGGCTTAACATTTACAATAATGTAAGGATCAATGGGACAAGGGGGAATGGTTTCACACTGTCAAGAGTTGGTTTAGGTTGGATATCAGGAAGAAATTGTTCCCTGTGAGGGTGCTGAGGCCCTGGCACAGGTTGCCCAGAGAAGCTGTGGCTGCCCCATCCCTGGCAGTGTCCAAGGCCAGGCTGGATGAGGCTCTGAGCAAGCTGGGATAGTGGAAGGTGTCCCTGCCCATGGTAGGGGGGTGGAATGAGGTGATCATCAAGATCCCTTCCAGCCCAAGCCATGCTATGATTCTGTTTTTAGAATCTTTGCCAAACCAAGACAGAGAAACCCACAGAAAACATCAAGGACTACCTCAGCCACCAAGGTGGCTCCAAATTTAAGCAGAGGGAAAAGGACTTCTTAACGTAAAAGGTTAATTAAGTCTTCATGTAACTTCCACTAAGCCTAAAAACACATTCCATTTTTCAGATTTGCCTCAACAGTTCAACACTTGTCATATATAACTCCCCACTTAACAAGCAGTTTTACTGAAGTAAGTGGGTGTCCTTAAGAAATAAATATTAAACAGGGAAGAAGACTCAAGACTGCTGGTTGAAAATTTGGTTTTTTCAGTTCTGAGGTGCACACCTCCAGGAAAGCCTTCCACAGCCAAGACTCACCACATTCTTCCACCCATCATTAATATATTTTCCAAAATCCTGACTACAGTTTTCACAACATGGACTGGTCAAACCAGTCAGGAATCCAGCTCACCAGTCCCCAACAACTTACATTACCAGAATCAGGTGTTGGAAGCTTTTGCTGCTACTGACCTGGAACAAGTCAATGGAAAGGCAGCATAACCCACCTGTCTCAAGAGTTATGCAGCACTGATTTTCCCATAAAAATCAATACATTAAAAAAAAAAATAAAATGCAAAACTTATCATGTAAAATATATAGATTCTGACCAAAATTCTCAACTTCTACAGAGATGCTACCTTCTATCTACTACAGCTGTAGAATAGAAATTACATTACTTATCCATTTGGGCAAACCTCTTTTCAAGTCATTTTTCTTAGAACCTGAAAATAACTGTGTTTCTGTATCAGCATAACTATTGACAAAATCTTGTTGTTAAATATAGATCTACTATCAATCTATGCAAGTTTACACTTAAATAGTGATGAAAATTAAAATATACAGAACCTAAGCTGGTATTCAGTAGCACTTTTTCTTTAAAAGATTTTCAGGATCACGCCCCTAATGCTTGATAAAACTTCAACATATTTGTTTATACCAATAAACTGTCAGTCTCAGGCATCATGAGTGGCTTTCAGTGTTTGTCAAAACTGGAGTTATGAGCTACACTTCAAAGCCCTAAGCTCAAGGAAGGAAATACATGTTCTTACAGAATTAAAGCTTATGCCTAGACATTTGTGATCCCTGACTGGAAGCTTTAAAAAAAAAAAAAAAAAACCACTCAACCAACAAACAAGCATTAAAACCCAAACAAAGCCCCACAACTTCTATAAACTCCAAAACTTAAACTTCCATACAGTCACAATATATGCACAAAACATCACAACAGAAACAATCATATCTTTTTGTTTGTTTGTTTAAAGAACATCAATGAAATGATTTCTGCAACTCAGGGAAGCTATTTTTTTCTTTAGAAAGGAGCTATGTTAACCTCCACATCCCTAGAGTAATAATGTGTTGGAGGGACACCTACCTGCAATATTCTGCAAAGGTTTGGTATAACTGTTATAAGTACTGGACCTGCTAGAGAGGATGCTGCAGTCTGGAGAGATGTGGGAAAATAGAATCTGACCTCCTCTCGAGGCAAGAGCTCACCCTCACACCTCCCTGATGGGAGAGAGAGGTCCCACACCCTGAAAGAGGGCAGGGAACAATCCATCTGTCTGTGTTTTATGGAAGTTATGAATAAGGAAACACTTGCTGGAAAAAATTAGCAGACCATTCTGGTTTTAGAAATTGCCATCACATTTTCCAAAATCTAAAAAAGCCCAGACAGAGGTAATTTCTACTTTCACCATTTTTAATAGCCTAAGAAACCAGCATCATAAATTAAAAGAGACAATAAAAAGCCAGGACAGGTAACTAATGAAACAACTAACATGTTCTGAGCAACACAGTTTTATAAGAGAGGATATCTTTGTAAAAAGGGAAGGGAGCCCTTGGGTGTACAATCTTATAATTACTATAAAATGGAAAACCAATGTATACCTACAGCTTTGCATGGTGAACAGTCCTTACTCTCAGAGGGAGGGGAGATCCAGAAAAAAATTCCCAAGACCAATTTCTGTGCTTGCCTGTTCATTCCTCAGGATCCCTAGTGCATCCTGGACAAGACAGATCCAGACTCCACAGGACCCAGGGAACACCTGTGCTTCTGGATTCACCCTTGGGACCATCTACAGTCCCACACATGCAGAGGCCCAGAGGCTCCAGCCCAGTGGTGCAATGTGCAGCTAAAGGGATACTGCTTGATTCTTGTGTGGCTCTCCTTAATGAAAAATGCTCCCCTGTTTTGTTCAAGTTGTGATTTTCAGACATGAAATATGTTCTTTGAACATGAAGCTCTATGAGCTGGGTGCTCAAAAATAGTGAATAGGAGTTATTAAAGTGCTTCAACTTCATCCTTGTGACACATGCATCTTTATAGCTCATGGCTAGGTAAGTTTGCACCTCCAGGGAAAGCAGCAGGAAAGGCAAGATGCTTGGACACCACAGTTAAATATTCAGGATCATGCTGTCTCAAGTGCAAAGCGAATGCACACTTGATGTAGTTTATGGTTTCTCAATCAGAAAGGAAAAGGGAGGTTGAAGAAAAGATCTGACCATCCAAAGGCATCCTTTTCTCTTACAAAGACTGTAGAAGGCCTCTCCAGGAAGTCTTACAGCTGTTTCTACATAAAAACACATTGTCTCACACAGCAAAGTTTCAATGCCTGTTTTTAAGTCTAGACAGCACAGCCAATATCTCCAGACTCCTGTAAAATTGCAGACAGGACTGACAACAGTCTGCATCAGCAAAAAAAAAACTCTCCAAAGCTTTCTAGACATAGAGTTAGTAGAAAAAGGGGGAAAACCCCCACCAAACAAACCAAACCAACCCACAGGTAATTAACAAGAGAACACCCATGGATTATCACATCCTGACCTGAACTGGTCAGTGTTTGAAAGGTAAACAACCATGAAGATAGCTACCACAGGACAGAAATTTAAATAATCTGTACAAAGGCTGAAGGTAATAAAAAAAAAAATCACATCTTTGTTCTGTGCCTTTTTTGCTGAAAGAACATGAGACAAAACCAGGTTTCTGACAAAAAGTTTCCAACAAGGCTCCAGTACGTGGCTGAGTATTACTAAAAAGGCTACCAAGCTTCCATGTGCAGGGTGGTGCCATTTGCAACATTCCTTCACTCATTCATTTCAAAGCAAATTCATTGATTTGCATGGAATTGCCAAGGAAATTCATGTAACTGAGAGCAGGTCTGTTTGCACTTAATGGGTGGTTCCTTCCTGTCTTACACAGCTTGAAAGGAAACCCTTCTGCAGAAATAAAAGGGAATTAAGGACGAAACATGATTTTATGGGTAATAAATGTGAGTAAAAACACTAAACAAGATGTATAATCAGGATTAAAGGCTTGGGCAGAGTGAGAACTAAGCAGAAGAACCACATCTGCATGTCCCATGTTGCAAATATGCCAAGATTGTGTCTGGAGTCAAACTGTGTCCAGAGCCATTTAAGAAGAGAGTCTGCAATGCAGTCTTTCAGGGACAAAAAAAGGAAAACATAATTCCAAGTGTCTGGGCATACAGTCTTTCCTCTAGTGCTGAGGAGGGACTGCAGCCAGCTACAGCATGACTTGGTGTGCACTGCATTGCAGGAAAGACTTCCAGAGGGTGTCACAGTAAAGTCTGCTGGCAGTGATGGAGAGAAGATCAAGAGAACCAAGCATATGACTTCTTGGTTCAGAGATGTCAATGGCAGTCTACACCTCTCCAGAGTCTGTGAAGCTCAAAGAAGAAAAAAGTTGTGAAGAACAGTACACTCCTGCAGGGCATCTGTGGGAGTGACTGAGCAAAAGGATGATTAGAAAAACTCAAGGCTGGGAAAAGGCCTCCCAGAGAAAACACAAAATAATTGTTTCCAACAAGACAGCTCATCCATTTTGGTGCTGTGAGCCAGCTGGCTGGCAACACCAGCTACATATTAAAACAGAATTTACCATCAGTCAGTCTTCTGGACCCTCAGCCTACACCACTGTCACGCCTCTCTTCTACTCACACAGGAAAACTAAACTGCTACATTTCAGCACCTTCCTGGCATGCTCATTCTTCAGCCCAGTTATAAACCATGGGTGCAAAGGCAGTGGGACATACAGAATAGTCCTAGGGTTGTCAGAGAGGCCTTGTGGTCTGGGTTCAAAAAAGCATATTCTAAGCTGACACAGGCAGAGGATGGCCTCCTCTGGCCTCCCTGTGGGTACTTCTGCCATTGTGGGACCAGAACCATCTCATTCTCCCTTTCAGTGAAGTGCTAAAAAGATTAACAATCAGCTGTGCCACAGATGAGCCACCATAATCCCTGTGCCCAGGCAAATGCTGCTTGAACTCCCTCGGGAAGTTCAGAGCAAGGGGCACTGAGGTTTACAACCAAAATTGAAAGTTCCAAATAAGCAAAGGAGCAGCAACACTAATGCAGTACCCACAAGTCATGAAGGATGCAGCTCTGTTCAAAAAGGTTCCTTTTTAGCTGATCATCTTAATGTCCCCTGCAATGCATTCCTGTAGGTGGGCTGATGTGTGAATACAGAACCTTGAAAGAGTAATGAGATTCTCCACAAATTATTTCCAACTTAAAAAGCTAATTACCCACTGGAATAGCAGTCTGTGCTGCTCATCTCACCTCCATCCTGAAACTTGCTCAGCCTTTCGAAGTATGACGAGATGGGAACTTGAACAATATCTAGAATTGCCAGCAGCGTCCGTGTCAGCCTGAGAAGCTCACTAAAACTATAAAAGCCAAAGTATATGAGGTTTCGAGCCAGATGTACCACCTATGAGAAAAAGAAATTAAAAATGAAGGAAGTACTGACAGCCTTTGTGGTTTTCAATTGCATTTCACACTGCAGCTTCCACCGAGATTCAGATCTTGAGTGCATTCAAACTAGCACAAGTCTTGCCACTGATGTTTGGACTAAGGCCAGTGACATTAAATGTTTGTCAGGATTAGACAAAGCAATTGGTCAGTCAGGTTACAGCAGACAGCAAAACCAAGGTGAGATTTAGGAAGGCTTCAGAGGATAAAATTGCATCTGTAAAAATATGTAAGATCAAGAAGAAAGACTCTAGGAAATTATTTAAAGAGGCAGCAGCTTTGGGGAAGATGGAAGTCACCAGAAGAGTAAGATGACTGTGATAAGTTTGCACAGAGGTGATTTCAGGTGGCCAGAGGCAAAAGCAACAAAGAGAAGTAGGCTGGAGGAAGAACTACAAAAGCTGTAAGCATTTCCCTTTTGTTCTTTGCTAGAAAATCTAGGCCTATCTAAAGCTGTTGTCAGGAATTTCAAACAATGTTTAAACCACAGCATTAGGTTATTCAGAGTGTTTCACTGAGTGTAATACCCTATACAGAAAACAGCACCTACTTATATAGATGAATCCTTACAAGTTATTTCACTAATGTAGAAAGAGCAGGAATATTCACCATTCACTCCCAAGAAATCCCCTCTCCCTCCACAGAAATGCAACCACCCCAGTAAAAAGGAAGGAAAGGTTGGGAAAATACAGCAGACAAGAATATTATTCTCTGCAGTACCAGTCAGCACCAAGAACAATGGAATTAGGAACAGGTGCTTCTTTAGGCTATTTTACACCAACATTTATTCTGCAACTTGCTTTATTTTAAAGAAGCAATGTCATCATATCTGAAATGAGGAATACTGTAAGTAGGATGCAGATAGCTGAGAAGTACCTCAAATGTAAGTTTATTTTTCTCTTTGTCTCCAAACGGAAAGGGCTGATTCACAACTTCTTTCAAGTACTCTTCTACAAATTCCATTGTTAGTGCAAACTTTGTCTTCATTTCATTCCTTGAAGAGTCAGTGAAGGAATCATACCTACAACACAAGGCACAGAAAAGAAAAATTAAACTTCTCTAATATCAGAATCAGTTGTCACTAAAGAAAAAACAAACCAATCATGATCCTTTAAAATTACTCAGTTCAGCTCTCTGGAGATTTGGAAGATGGATGCCCAAACGTTCCCTCCAACAGTACCAGGAAAGCTTGAAGCAAATGGGAAAAATACAGACAAGATAATACCACTCTTGTGGCAGATAGGACTCTTAAATCTTGGTGTGGCAATTCAAGTAGGTCATTAACAGAAACAACACTGCCTGCTGCACTGCTGTGCTTCTTCCTCTGTCTCTCCAACCAGATGCTCCCTGGCTGGGAGCCTCCCAATGCTGCTGCTCCATCAAATCAGTGGAGCCAGACAAGGTTTCCACTGAAATCAATGGTCCTTTCTCCAAAATTAAATTTAACACATGCTTAACTACTTTACTAAGTGAAGGCCAAAGCCTCTGTGAGTTGTTTGTGGACAGAGGCTGTGTCTTAATTCTGGGTTCCCAGCTGTGGCTTTCTGTTGAACTTGAGTATAAAACCGAGTTCCAGCCTAGCAAACCTGTCACGTGAGACACAATGGGATTACTTGGAGTGCAGCTGGTCTGAGGGAAGGCCATTTCATCTTCCCCAGCTTGTTCAATAAAAGAAGATAGTGAAAAATAAAATTTAAATATTTAATGACTGAAAGCTGCCCAATGAAGTTTCCAAGAGTATAGATAGTTAATAATTCCATGCTCTGCAACAAAATGCCTTTCCACACACATGTTTTGTGGACGCTGGACATCTACAACCATTTTGTTCTGAGACTAACCCTACTAAGAGCTTTTGTGCTTTGGTTGGAAACACTTTCAACTCACTCATGAATGGTGATCTTGGTAGGAATTTCAGTCCACAATCTGGCATACTTGACAGGCACCACGGACTCCTGGGGATCTCTGTCCACGTGCATGTGCAGCATCAGACGGCAGAAGGAAGCCCGCAGGTCATAGGGGAGGCTCTCGTCAGACATACACCTGAGGATCAAGTCTACTGACAGCTGGGCAGAAATCTGGTTGATGGCGAGATACTGGCGGTCCAGGCACATTCTTGCAAAGAGGTTCAGTTGGTACCTTCAAAAAGAAAAAAAGGTAATAATGTGGTATTCAAGAAAATAGGTTGGAAATGAAAGAATACACCTCAGAATCTCATGTTACAAGCCTGTTGTGAGCCTTTCTGATATAAATCCTAAAAAATTACAAGAGTGATTTTTGTTAAGCAAGGGAGCAACTTGACATTAAAAACTATTTGTTCAATTGTTGTTTCAATTCTGTAAAACATTATTCCATGATCCCATTTCTTCTCTAATCCTCAAGACACTCAGGACACTCGGTCCTCAGAGGCTGCCTTACTTCCAGGGCAGCACAACCTAAAATTAAAGCCCAATAAATAAAAGGTTAGAGGCAAAATAAAAAAGACACACAAAGAGATGTGATGAGCAAAGGAAACTCAGGATTTGCCTGGAATAGGCAGCAGAGACTGTGATAACTCCCACAAGAAAAACTTAAAATGAACTTTTAGTCTCAGTTTCTGGCATGAAACTGATCTCATGGCTTTTTCTTTCACAATTCTGGTTTCCTTTTTAGATATTGGCAAATGAACTGGATAAGAACAGCACTGGGGGGGTCTTCAGAGAGTTTACATTTCCTTCCCTTTGAATAAGCAGTTTTACCTGTAGTAGGTAAGAACTTCTAAATCAGCTTTTGTGCCCTCCTTTGCCTCCTGAGCCAGGTGCCTGATAGCTTTGCCGTGAGGCTCCTTGTTGCTGTCAATCCAGTAAAGCCACACTTCCTCTTCATCAATGTCATCTGAGATGACTGGGCATTCCAAGGGATTGTCCATTTGGGTTGAAACCAGCCTGCAAACACAAACCATTCACAATGGAGCCACGAGCAAAGTGCTGGGAATTTAAGAGAGCAGACAATAAAAAGGTGGCATGTTCTGATTACAGATACTCACTTGGTCTGGATGAGAATGTCAGCGTTCCCCGGGCTCAGCATAAACTTGCAGATGAGCTCCTGAGTCACTGGTATTGCTGTGGTGTTAGATACACATAGGTCTGACAGATAATCCAAGAATCTGCAGTCAAAAAAACACAGATGCAGCAGAACATGAGACTTAAAATTCTACTGGGGAACTGCAGTAGAAATCTCTAGCACTCAGCACTAGAGGATGGGTGGGCTAGAGGGACTCTGTATCATGATATTTATCAACATATGATCTTTGTCAGTTCATACTCTTGCAATTCACAACACCTTCCACTAGATCAGGTTACTCCAAGCCCCATCCAACCTGGTCTTGAACACTGCCAGGGAATGCTGGGCTACCAGAGAAGAGTGCAGATCTGTCAGGACCTGCAGACAGGACTCTGCATTCAAAGAGGTCATTCCAAGTAAAGCAGAAAGAACAAAGCTTTGCAGGGAAATCAGCTTCCTATGAATTTGTCTCTCAAATTTAGGTCTTCTGATGTTTAACAAGGTTCAGGCTGAGGCTTTCCTCACAGCTGGGACATTCATTAGGTATGTGGGTTTGTCTCTTTTCAGGAATTCCTGTGTGTGCAGTAACAGTAATCCATTTTGCAGCCTTTGACACGCTGCAATATAAAAAGGGCCTCTTCCTTCTATGTAGTTTCCACTTTCCATGATAGGAATTAAGTATCTCTGAGCCCACCACTCCTCTTGCAAATGTAGCTAAAACTGAGCAAGGTACTCAAGAGCTGGTGGGGGAGCAGATGTGAGCAGGCACACACACACACACATTACATATTCTACTTCCTTAGAAATCCAGGCACAAACTCTGACTATCTGCTATCAGCCATCCAAGCATCCAACAGATTGAACCTCTAGCACAGACCATAGCCCCCACTAAAGTCTGGGAACTGTAGTGGGTGAGTACAGACAGCATTTTTAGGGTAGAGATAGGAAAAAATCCACCCATAACTGAAATGAACCTTTGTGGCAATTGGTAATTACAAGTGCATAGCAATCACAATGATAAAATTAAGCAAACAGCACATAATTACATGGAATTCTGGGGAAGTCACCTGGTTGGAGCCAAAACTCAGGAAGGTTTTTAATTTTGTAACTCATGTGTTTTAGAGCAGAATGCCACAATTCTCACTCACCCCGACAGTGCTGCGACAATCTACAGGACTCACTGTGAAAATAAGTATCAAGATCAAGTCTTTACTGTTCAGATTATACCATTCTGGCAAGGGGCAATTTTGAAACATTTATTGCTCCCGAGCCCTCAAAGAAGTGGATACACAGCAGTTGCATTATGTGATTGTGGCACAAATTCTATTACATTCTCCACCATAAGAAAATGCAATGTGCAATTTTCAATAAACACAGACCCTTCAGAGACAGAGCTGGTCTTGTGATTTCCTCTTCATATTGACCAAGCCCAACCCAGCTGAGCATGGGAGAGGCAATGAAATTACAGAGTGAGGCCAAACAGTCATATATAAAATAATTGAGGCAGTGAAGCACCAAGGCCTGGAGCAATATCCTTAAAGGCTACCTGGAAAATGGTATTCACAATTACAGAGGACAATATTTGGCCTTCAATAGGTTCATTTCTTATACTTGTATTACTTTGCTCATTTTACAACTGAAAATCCAATAATAAAGAGATTTTTCCATTTTAAAATAAAGAAATCAATTTCTTCTATATTCTGACCTGAAGCTTATTTAAAAAAATATCAGCTGAGTGAAGTGCAAGGCCAGAAATTTGAATTTGGAACAAAAACCAGTCTAGGACATAAGTTCATGGGGTCTTCACTGTCCTAGGCCCTTTTCAGGTCTGACCTGGAATCAGAACCTGCAGGAAAACTGGTATTAATAAAAGCTGAGAAAAATTGACACGTGTGTATAGTTTACACCAGGATTATTGGAGGGGGAACCAACACAAGTGGCAGTTTTGCAAAGGAGCTGCAGAACTGGGAGAAACTAAACTTTCACTTAATTTCTCTTTACCCCAATCGGAACTGAGACCAAATTTCCAAGGTTGTCCTGTAAAGTATAAGCCCTCTTTTCAGTAAACTCTAGTTTTAAAATGTGGATATGGTTTAATTCCATGAATTACAGGTAGTTCTAATATTTTCTGTACGGGTGGGGTTTTCATTTGCCAGGTCAAAACAGGGAGAAAGAGACACCAAAGCAATGAATAGCATGCAATTCATATCTGCTAAAAACTGTTACATGGACCCCTTCAAACCTTGGCTCTCGATTTCTCCTGAGTAAATTCACAAACGTCTCTATTTCTTTAGCGGTGATGTGTTTCTCTAGCAGTTTTCTGTTGTTGTGCAACAAAGCTGTGATGGTATCTTCTGCCAGAATATCATAACCAATCTGGGACTGCATGATGCAGAAGTTCTTAGCAATATATTCCTGAAAAAAGGAAAAACTCCCATGATGACCTGCTGAGCAGTAATGCTTTCTCTTTTAGAACCAGAGGCATCCAGCTTAGTTAGCAATCAAAACAACACTCAAAACTTTCCTCTCTGAACTGGCCTGAACAAAAGAACTTCTGAATACCTCAAATATATACCCTTAGATTCCATATTAGGGATGACTAACTCTTCTTATTCTTCCATAAACCAAAGGAATGAATTCATGAAAATACATATAAAATTCAAGAAGTGGCAACCTCTTCATAATAAAAAAAAAAAAAAAAAAAAAAAAAGAAAAA
>VZRH01007416.1:635584-708511 GCA_013397555.1 Urocynchramus pylzowi
AAAAAAAAAAAAAAAAAAAAAAAAAAAAAAAAGGAAAAAGTGAAGGGTTTTTATAGTATTTAAGAAGCTTTTTTCCTGAGTCTTCCCTCCTCCTTTTCTCTCCCTTTAGGACAGAAATATTTCTGTAAAACACTGGAAGGAAAACAAAGAAGCCACGCAGCAGTTGAGGCTTTCATCTCCAGTCCCTTTAGTCCATGCTCTGAAATACCTCTTGCTCACAGGGAGTCTCCAGCAGTGGGAAATCAGGCTACCTGATATAACAACCTCTGCTCTGACTCACTGCCATCTCTCTACAAATATTTAAGCAAGAGAAACAGACAGCTTTGCAGATTTCCCACTTTGCAATCCAGGCTCCAAGAACATATTTTTAATAACAGAAAGCCCATGAATGAAGCAGTGAACCCCAGTCTCAGTCTGAGCCTGCAAAAGCACAAAGCGAACTTGTGATATTCATTGTTGAATTTTCAATTCACACACTACTAAGCTACACACACACACACAACAAAAAAGGCCTTTCCCCATTACCACAGAGTCCCACTTGTAAGTGCAGAGCACCATGTCAAACCCAGGACATAAAATTATAAAAATCAGGAGGAAAATTATCTTCAATACCACTGACCTGGTTCTTCCTATAGTCCTGTTGGGAGTGTCTCAGAACTCTGTAACATAATCTTAACATGTATTTGTAGGGAGCATATCTCTGGTCGCCCAGGTCTTCAAGTCTCAGCATTGATCCTTCACCTTTGTCCTTAAAAGGAGCTTTGAGGATGCCAAATATCTGTTCAAAATCAAAATCACTGAGAGTGAAAACCAGACCCAGATTTCTGCTGAACTTATAGAATGGAAGTTCAGCAGAAATCAAGACAATGGAAATGTCCTCTGACAGGATCAGCACAACGGCCTTGACTAAACACTAGTGGGGACACAATCTGAGACATCACAGCTTTATGCATTTGGGGTTAGCTTTGCATTTCCCACCAACCTGATTGATATTGCTTTTTCTTTACTATCCCCAACTTTAAACAATTTTAGTTACATGTCTTAACTTTGGATAATTTAATGATAAAAAAGGAGGACAACACTGGCTGCTGTCCAGTTTTATCCTTTTCCCCTTTTTTAAAATTTCTTTTAGTTGACTTCTCAAAAAGGGCATTAATTTTATTTACTTGCAAGTTTGCCCTCATGAAAACAAAGTCAGAGTTCCATAGGGGTACTATGTGGGGAACACTTGCAGGACTGGGACCATGGTCCACGTTTGTCTCAAATTTTGTGAACAATTTGCTCTCAAACATGATCTTAAATCTTATCAGAATCACATGAAATTAAGAGCCCTCTACAGACCCTTGTGCTTGGCTCTGATTTAGGGACCAAGAGATGAGCTTTGACCAAGTAGTGTCATTTCTACCCAACCCAACCAGACAGAAACCCAACCTGGCATAAGCCAACTTACCCAAAAATAACTTTTTCTCACATCACTCTCTCCTCCCATCTGTTTGCAAATACAATTAAGGTATTAACACAGTAGGACATACCTGAGCCAATATATTTTGTTCCCTCATTAATTTCTGTCGTTCCCGGTTTGGCTTGGTAATGATCACATCCAAAACTTCTTGCCCATTATTGGGCACATCAGCAACAAAAAAAATGAGATCTTCCAGTAGCTTGGTTACAAACCTTGAATGAATAGACAAATCTTTACTACAAACAGTCACTCAACACTTGCTGGGATTCATTAAGAACAAAAATCACATTTATGCTAAGCTTTACCTGGCACAATGGAACTTCCACCACTGCAAAGTTAAGTTTGACATGTACTTAAGGATTCCAAGCCTTGGTTCAGCAGAAGCTTAAATCAATCACAGGGCTGTTTACCAAGGCATTAAACAACAACCAGAGGGAAAACAAGAGAAAAATACAGGCTGTTGGATTGATACACAGTATTCAGAGACCCAAAATCTATACATGGTGGCCTCAAGGCCCAGGAGCAGTAAAAGAAACTTACACAGCCTAGCAAGGATTTTTATGCTTTACCATGGGTCCATGAAACAAGATGATGGACTCACTAGAGGAATAAAAACATTCTGCCACTAGATAATTTCCCTACTGACCCATGAAACTGTTTCATATATATATATATTTATATCTATATTCATATATAACTGTTTTCCTATATATACTGACCCTAGAAACTGTATTTGTTTCACTCTTTGCTAAACAAAAGATTTGTCAGAAGCAGGTGCTAAAAACAACAGAGACAGTAGTAATTCCTTCTCTCCCACCTTCAGAAAATGCAAAAAGACAGAATATAAATGGAAAAAGAAAGAAAACAAAGTCATTGCTGCCTCCTTGTTACTAACACCTTGCCAGACATGCAGTGAGAAACACAGATGTCCACAGATTTCAAAGAATATCCCTTAATAGCACCAGCAATCTTTTACAGGAAAAACTCAGCACCATCTCAATTTGGTCAATGTCTAGTCTATAACTAACAAAATCTGCCAGCTATGGAAGAGGCAGAAAGATCCCCAAGAGATTTCAGTCACCTGTGGGAGCCAGACATGCAGTTCCCATTACCCACAAGTGAGCTGGACTGCTCACCTAAACCCTCTGAGTGAGCTTTAGCTCTAAAAGCTTAAGGCCCCTTGTAGAAAACAGCAAGGTGTGTGTCACCCCCACAAAATGAAGTAGAAAAGGAAGCTGTAGGCTGGCAATAAGGAATAAACTGTTGGGACTCCTACTTCTTTATGTTAGAAGGTGATAAGACAGGAAAAAGCTGGTTTGGGGTTTCTTCCAAAGGAAATCACAAGAACTTACAAAATATTGGCACTGCTGTGAAACAGCTCTGAATTGTTTTACATGTTTGTTGTACCAATCTGTCAACATCAAGACTTGACAATACTGACAGTGACAGGTTCATACAGGGATGTCCCACCTGGACACTGTCATATCCCTCTCTGGGTCAACCCAATCATGAAATGGCCCCCACAGCTTTTCAAGGCTGAGTCCCAACACCCAGGCATTAAAAATCTGCATGTTAGGATATTAAATCATCTGGTCTAATTTCTACTGGAAACTGACTGCAAAAATTCAGTTTCATCATCAAAAATCAACATTTTCAGAAAAAAAAAAAAAGCTGTATATGATGTATTAAAGTTATGAATTCACACTGCCAGAGATGCTGTCTTATATTCAGTTTAACCACAGGCAGCTGAAGACAAATAGTGAACTACATCACTGGCAGTGGAATATATCTGGCTACAATGTACAACAAATGTACTACAAAATCCCTTGATTCAGGGGAGGGTGTGAAGAGCAGACATTCTAATAGTGCCACAGACAAAACAAGGATGAATACAAGGGGTAAACACCAAATTGATGTAAAATAGAAAAAGAGAACAGGGGAAAATAGATATGAGAAAATAAATGGAGCAGCTTCTCCGTCACACTGAGACCTCCTTCCAAGGCTTTTGCAGATTTGCAGTGTGGTGAACTTCACACAAGTCCAGAGCCCTGCACTGTTGCTTTCCTGTACATGAGAATCAGACGCAATGCACCCTCACATTACAGATCAGAAGCAGATTATCAAAAGAAATCCAGACAAAGACGTTTGCCCAGGGAACTACCCATTTATTTATGTGGCCAGTGAGCTGGGGAAGTGCTATTAATCCCCTTTTTACACAGGAGATACACAGATCAGCCTGAGGTTCAGGAAGGGTGCTCCAACAGAGATGGCATCTAACCCCAGGCTGGGACTCTCAGAACTGAAGTGTCCTTTCCCAATTGCCTCTGTCCATGTGGACATCACCTACCCATGAATGTGTTATCATGAGTAACCAAACACCAATTTAGCAGAGGAAAAACTAAAACTCACTAACCTCCTTTCATTCTGGGTTATTGTTCCATTCTCCAGCTTTTTAACAGTTGATGCTAAGACCTTGTTGGCATCGTTGGCGAAGTCCAAGTCTCTGACCTCAGACAGAGGAACCGATACAATGGCAAAAGCTTCCTTGTCCTCTTTGGTTTGGCACGTCCCAATCTGCAATCGTTTTTGGTTTAAAGTGGGTGAGCAATCCTCTTGCCTTTATCCTAATTATTACACAGATTTCATGGGTTAGAAGTGAAACAGCTTCAGGAATGAGTTTGGGATTCTGTTTACCTTTAGCATCACAGGCCTCTCTTCCTCAGTGTCTATCGGGATGCTGGTGCTGGTGACCCAAGTGTTGGTGCACAAGTGCCTCAGCCGGACATAAGAGTTCCTAAAGGGGACAGAGCAAAAGGCAGCTGAGATGGATCAGTCCTGAGCCCACGTGGGTGAGTGGGATGCCCTGCAACACCTGCCTGTGGCATGAGGCTGGAGAGCAGGAGCCACACCAGCCACTGCAATAAAAAGGGGAAGTGGACCTAAAGGACACTGCAGTACCCCTTTCCCTTGACTCCTTCTTTCTCACCCGGAGCAGAGCAGCAACAAGAACAGCCAGCATATTGGGATTATGCAGAATGCTGGGTTTAAGGATTTATGTAAGTCTAGGAGTAAAATATTCTTTGAAGGAAAAAAAAAACTAAAAGAAAGATGTTATAAAATCCCATCTGAGCAGAAATACATTTCATGAATAAACCCAATTCTTTTATTATTTTTTCCTGCAGAATAGCAAACCCTTTTAAGCTGTCACAGCACAAAAGCCAGAAAGTAAAGCTGACCGTGGTTTCACAGCTTCATCATTATGATCTGCAAACCCTTGTTCCAGAGCAAGCATTTACAGTACCAGTTCTCAACTGAAAATCAAGTGAACAAAGAGCAGATATGAGATCCTTCTAAATTCTTTCCATATGATAATCTGTGGTATTATCAAAAAGCAGAGCTGAGAAATCAATTACAATTTTAACTCTGAATTTTACTTTTGAAATATATTCACTGTGGTCTCCATTCACGCTCTCCCTTTCACGCTGATGGGCTTTTGAGTATTCAAGTAAGCAAATTATCTGGCAGAACTTAGCATAGCAAACACACTTCAAAGTCACATACATCAGTATTTGTGGGTACCCAGCTTTAAAATCCACCCTCATAACAACCAGCCCCAAGTGTCTGCAAGCCCATTCAGTCACAACCAACACCATATGACTTATCTAACCAATCTCAGCTATGCTACACAGCTAAAATTTCAAATATTGACAATTAGAACCCAGAAGCCACTTGCTGAATATATTTGAATAACAAATGTGCTCAGTGGCATCATGATCTGTCAGGGAAACAGAAGCCCAGCTCACCCCACACATTATTTTGTTGGGAACAATTCAGTTAAATCTATTAAAAGTACGGGTTTTTTTCAAACAGAGCTCAATTCTATCCTCACACATATCTGTGCAATATTTAGACCATTATTTTTTCTCTTCACAGACTGTCACTTGTTTTATCTTTATAATTATTTTACCCAGTCACAGCAGCAGTATCATGTTTTATACATCCCTTATTTATCCGTGAACACTCCTCAAATTTTAACAGAAGGATAATACTTGCTCATGTTTGCTTTTTTTCTGCTTTACTCACCGGCATAATGCCAGGAAGAAACCCTGTCAATGCAGCACTATTTTCTGCCCTTTTTTCATTTTCTTTTTTTTTTTTTAATTTTATTTTACCTTGGAACCAGGCAATCAGCTCTCTGAAGGGTGGTGGCATCCAGTTCAAAGAGAGATGCAATGTCATTTCCATGTGGCACAGAGACCAAAGTATACATAATCTTCTCCCCTGCCTGGCGTTTCTTCTTTGAAGCAGGAAGGTCGCCTTCTCTCTGCTGATTAGGCACAAGGTTATTTGCTTGCATCAGGGCCCATTAAAAATTCTTCAATTACCTTGCAGACAAGTAATACATCTGAATTTACCATGACTGGCTTTGGAGTAACACAAAGGATGCACTTTGCTCCATCGGGTCTCAGGCAGTCATTAGAACAACAGCAGGCCACAAGCTAAAGAAGCACTGCAGCCCTGGATGTGCTTTATTTGACACCTACAACTTCAAAAACCTGCAGTGGTTGCAGACCCCTCACTCCCACCTGATGCAACTACACAGTGCTGGTCTGGAAAGGGCCACATTTGAAAGAAGAGAATGAATGAAAATTAGTTTTTTTATTTATTTTTTTAAGACAAGTAGGGGATTTAAAAAAGCAAGCAATTTGCTTCAATGTCTTGTTGTTTTATGGATGTTTGATGGCTTTTTCCTCTCAGGTTGTAGAATCAGAGCAGCACGCTTTCAGAGAAACACAGAATCATTTAGGTTGGAAAAACTCTCCAAGATTATCAAGTCCACCCTTTGATCACCTTGTCACTAAACTCACCACCTTGTCAACCAAACTCGAGCCATGTCCAGTTGTTTCCTGAACACCTTCAAGGATGGGGACTCCATCACCTCCCTGGGCAACCCCCTCCAATGCTTCCACCTTTCCAAGAAGAAACTATTCCTGATGCTCAACCTGAATCTCCCCTGGAGCAGCTTGAGGCCATTTCCTCTAGTCCTGTGGACACTCTCCAAAGAGCAGGAGGCAGAACATCTGCTCCATCAGGACCAGCTTGTCATGGCAAGGGGGGCAGGCAAGGCCCCAGCTGGATTGCACTACAAATCTCAGCACAGGCTGATAACACACCGAGGCTGGGTCCAACACAGGTCTGATTGTACCCCCTGCAAGGGCAGGAGATGCTCCCTTTGAGGGACAGAGTTACTTCACCAAGGCACATGAGCTAAGGTGGGATCTGCCTCCCACCACCTGCTGAGAGTCCACAGGAGGTTTGTGACCCTGCAGCACCATCCTCATATCTTTAGCCACCTCCACAGCTTTGCCTACAGACTCCAAATGCCACCTTCCCTGAGAACATTTCTTTGCTTGGTGGAGTCATTCAGAGTCTGTGCCCGTATCCACACAGCAACCAACAGAATTACTGGTGTGAGTAAAAGCTGCTCCTCTGGGGTGCCGAGTTACACATCATAAAAGGACTGATAACCAATTAAGAGACTGGCAGCCCAGGGCCATTCAAGTACACAAAATACATCACAGAGGGAGAGGAGAAGAGGAACGAGGAAAGCCAAAAGAGATAAAAATCCAACCCTGGAAGCATGAAATGCTATTATAATGATTTACAATGCACCACTAAGAAAGAGCTGTACAACGTAAAAGGCCAGGCTGTACTTGGTTTGCATTAGCAGCTTGATTAAAACCAAACTGTAAGGGATAATCAAGGGCAAAGCTTTGATTATCCATATTGCCAATTGAAATTAAACAACAAAATCAAGGATGAGTGAAATTATGGAAGAAAGGGTTAGTTATCAACTCATTTCAAGGCACTTTTTGAATCCTTCCAAAACATCAATTTTTTCATTATCAAGCTTACNTATGGATGTTTGATGGCTTTTTCCTCTCAGGTTGTAGAATCAGAGCAGCACGCTTTCAGAGAAACACAGAATCATTTAGGTTGGAAAAACTCTCCAAGATCATGAAGTCCACCCTTTGATCACCTTGTCACTAAACTCACCACCTTGTCAACCAAACTCGAGCCATGTCCAGTTGTTTCCTGAACACCTTCAAGGATGGGGACTCCATCACCTCCCTGGGCAACCCCCTCCAATGCTTCCACCTTTCCAAGAAGAAATTATTCCTGATGCTCAACCTGAATCTCCCCTGGAGCAGCTTGAGGCCATTTCCTCTAGTCCTGTGGACACTCTCCAAAGAGCAGGAGGCAGAACATCTGCTCCATCAGGACCAGCTTGTCATGGCAAGGGGGGCAGGCAAGGCCCCAGCTGGATTGCACTACAAATCTCAGCACAGGCTGATAACACACCGAGGCTGGGTCCAACACAGGTCTGATTGTACCCCCTGCAAGGGCAGGAGATGCTCCCTTTGAGGGACAGAGTTACTTCACCAAGGCACATGAGCTAAGGTGGGATCTGCCTCCCACCACCTGCTGAGAGTCCACAGGAGGTTTGTGACCCTGCAGCACCATCCTCATATCTTTAGCCACCTCCACAGCTTTGCCTACAGACTCCAAATGCCACCTTCCCTGAGAACATTTCTTTGCTTGGTGGAGTCATTCAGAGTCTGTGCCCGTATCCACACAGCAACCAACAGAATTACTGGTGTGAGTAAAAGCTGCTCCTCTGGGGTGCCGAGTTACACATCATAAAAGGACTGATAACCAATTAAGAGACTGGCAGCCCAGGGCCATTCAAGTACACAAAATACATCACAGAGGGAGAGGAGAAGAGGAACGAGGAAAGCCAAAAGAGATAAAAATCCAACCCTGGAAGCATGAAATGCTATTATAATGATTTACAATGCACCACTAAGAAAGAGCTGTACAACGTAAAAGGCCAGGCTGTACTTGGTTTGCATTAGCAGCTTGATTAAAACCAAACTGTAAGGGATAATCAAGGGCAAAGCTTTGATTATCCATATTGCCAATTGAAATTAAACAACAAAATCAAGGATGAGTGAAATTATGGAAGAAAGGGTTAGTTATCAACTCATTTCAAGGCACTTTTTGAATCCTTCCAAAACATCAATTTTTTCATTATCAAGCTTACAAAATGCCAGCTTTCCATCCCATGACTTCTATCAAGGATAGAGAGAACAGAAAAAAAAATACAGAAAGAATTTTTTCTTTCTTTAGGCTCATCTAGTCATTAGAGTACTGCCACAAGTGTTTGAGAAGAAGGCTTGCTAAGACAAAGAGCAACCATCTCCTGTGACTTGCACAAGAGTAAACTCATCTGGCAGTTCCCACAAACTCTTGAAATGCATGCCCAAAAATACTACTGAAAATGCACAAGAAATTTAACCTATATGCAAGGATTGAGAAAATAGCAAATTGCTTTTGTGATTTCCATACATATTTTGTTTTACATACTTGTGATGAGATACAAACTGAAAAGGCATAGAAACAATAAAAAAAAACCTTCTGAGATCTTAACAGGTGTGAGTCAGAGTCTACTATTAAATGAAAAACTACTTCCTACACTTCATAACAAAACAGAAAACTGGAAATCCAGTTTAAAATTCAAGAGGTCTGTAAAGGGGTGAGTAGTACAAGATAGTTTAGAACAGCATCCAAACTTTTTGATATTTTCCACAACTTACATTGAAATCTAATTAGGATTTCCCAGAAACTACCCACTTCACTATAATTTCCAAACTGAAATGACTGGTATACAAAAAGGCAGGACACTTCATAATGGTATAGTTTTCTTTTTATCCTGGGGCTCTGAGTAAAATACAGACCAAAATATGAAACCATACTGGGAGGGAACATGGATGGGACACCTGACCCAGACTGGGCAAAAGGATATTTCCCAACACAGAACACCATGACCAGTGTATAAAGTGGGTGAGCTGGCAGGAGGCAGAGTCAAAGGCAGGTCTCCTGTGCTTTAGCAGTTCACACCAACCATTAGCTCTGGGGACAAGTTCACCCAGCAGTTTGGAGCTAACCCTGCTCATTCCCTGGTGAGCCCAACAGCTGTATAGATCCAGCTGAGCAATGGAAGTGGCTCACCAACCCTAAATCCCCCCAACCAGGCTTAGCAGCTGGCAGACATAGGAGCAAGATTTGGTTTTTAGCCTAAAAAGAAATTCCACTTCAACAGAGGGCAAGATAGTGCCTGCAACACAGCTAACTGCAACGACAAGCTCAGCTGAGCAAAATCAGACCTGCACGAGAGCTGTGCAGCACTTCCAGGCTGAACTCCCCCACAAACCTCAGAACTCTCCTTACAGCATTATTTTAGAATCTGAATCTCACAACTCAACCTGGGTTATGGGAGTTAAGCACTACTCATGGAAAAAAAAAAAAAAAAATCTAACAAGAAGTGACCCCCAACCTGACAGCTCTGGAAACAAGTTGCATACAAGGCGTACATGAGAGACAGCAATGCTGCTATTACACAGGAACAAACATGGATTTGTATTTGTGTGTCTCATTTTATGTCCCAGGGCACGTGCTCATGCCTGTGTGGGAGAGAGAGAATGCACAGACACCTGCACAGAGAAAGCCTCTCACGATAAATTAAATTTAGTAAGCAGCCGTCAGAAACTGCACTTAACCCAGCCATTATTGAATCAGCAGGTGAGTCCATGTGAGGATGTGGAAAGAAGTGAAAGTACTAGGCTAGTTTAAATTAATTAGACAACAGCTTAGAAGAAGCACTGCATTCCTAAACAGATGAAAACAAGATGACATTTGCTCAGGTAGAAACTGGTATATGAGCAGATGCAGCCAGCAAAACTGGATTCAATTAAGAGAAAAGAACTGCAAAGGAACTCAAACGCAGAGAGAAGAAAATTCAACTTAAAGCAGTGTGAAGGGAAAGCCAATGGAACAGTTTCAGAGATGCTGGCGATTTGGTCAGTGACAGCCAAGGAAAGCACTTCCAAGACTTAATAAAAAAATAAAAAAACCCTGGTGAATTACATGCCAGGAGTAAAGAGAACTGTGGGTAAAACAATATTACCAAATAGTAAATTCCTGGAAGGAAAATGCACATAGTTTTGATTGTCCTGAACTACAACAAACTAGCAACAGGCTGTCACAAGTCACATCAGACACATATCCAAGGTGAGGAAGGTGCAATCACTTCATTCTTGTGCACTGCTTAAATCACTCACAAGGATCAAGGAGATCACACATTCAGTTCTGCTTCTGCCCGGCAGGAGTCAGGCCCACCCCTTCCAAACAACCCAGTGTAAGTATCAGTGGTACAAAGAGCAGAGTCAGCTCCCTCAGCCTGAGAAAACCTCAGTGTGCACTGGCACAGAGAGCTGTGAGCCTCCAGCCTGATTCTGCAGCAGCAAAGCTCAGTAATCACACCCAGAAAGGGGAACTGAGTAAATCTCCAGGACACAGCCAGGTGGGACCCACCTAGGAAAGCAAAGGCTGAACATTCAAAAGAGGAGTCATAGGTAGTGAGAAAAACCACCATTTTGGTGAGAAGGGGAAATATTGATCCAGGCCCACAGCAAAGTCTGTAACTCCTGGGCTACCACCACTGATTCACTGGGCATCATGATTTAAAAAGAAGCTTAAAGAGAAGAAACAATGCAGACATACTGCTTCTCATGTGGAAGGCAAATGTAAAGAGAGACAAATCCCATACTGGAATCAGCAACAAAATAATCAGGTCCAATCAGATGTGTCCTCCTTGAGACTTACAGCCCAGCAGATAACCCTTTTCACAGCTCTTAACATAATTTGCTACTAATTGCTACTGTCCCAAAATCTCCTTATTTAACTCAATTAGGCATCATATCTAAAATTCAAGAGATCTGCATGGAGTTTTGCTTACAGAAGGGCCTTCATTTCAACTGCAAAAAGCAATCCAAAAACATGACAGACCTAAAATACCTTCTCTTTTAGAAACCCAATCTACAATTCCAATTGGTGAAGACACCTCTTGTGGCACAGAGACAGACAATGATAATGCCCTGCTCCTGAATGAATACATTAAGCTGCACTACAGATTTCAGCAGAAATTAAATTTAATAGCAGCCAGAGTTCTGAAAATGCCTGTTAAATCCAGAGCAATGTGGTATCTCAATAAGTTAACCCAGTTTAGGAGGCTCTTACAAAACCAGCATTTTCACAGAGCAGTAACGTGAGCAGAACTCCATAGGTTAGATTATTTTAAAAATTCTTTATGAGAAGAAAATGGAGTAAATGAATGGCCAGCCTTGCTCCTGCCTGCTAGGAGCCCTGGCAGACAGCACAGCAGTTAGCCTCCTGTAACACCTTCACTGTTGACTCATTTGTGAGTCATCGCATTTTTAGCAGAGACATCACGTTGCAATCCTGTTGTTAGGAGCCAGAGACATTCTGTAAGAAACAATGTATGCATTTCCAGAGCTGATTCAGACGCGTGTGCAACAGCAGAATAATAATAATGTGCCGGCATCCCTGTCTCCCCTTCTCCCCCAGCCTCCCCAGTGGTCTGACTGCTGGCTTTATGTAAGCTGCCATTTTTAAGCCGATGATTTTTCTTTTCTCTTCTCTTTTCAACGTTTTGCTGATTGTCTATTCTACTTGTTCAAACTGCATCAATCACCCATATAAAATATATAATTCAATAAAGGTCATTCCTGGAAGGTAAAATAAATTAATAAAAAAAATTAATTTACTATGTTTATCAGAAAAAAAAAAAATCTCCTAGATTGGTGGCAAGAAAGAAAAGTTAGAATTGCAGAATGTTGGAAATTCATAAAGATATATAAACAAGTCAAAGGAGCTACATCAAATTGCACCTGGCAGTCCATGGTAGAACTGCCCAACTTCTTTACAAGATAAGTGCATATGAATCTCAATCCTAACAAAAATCTCAACAATAAAAGGCAGATTGGAACTGGTTAGAATTAGCCCTCTCATGAAAATGCAGACAAATGGAGATAAGGTACCCATCCAAAGTCAGCCTTTAACACAAAGGCACTAACAAATGCCAGGTTCCCAGCTGTTCCTGACATTTCCCTGATGTTTGTAGCATTCCTCTTGATGCTATATGTTTCTCTCCTTAGAACAAGCATAGTAATTTGCAACATAAAAACCACCAACTTTGGGTTTAGTGGGAGCTGTAACACAGAGCACTGCATTTTGATACATGATACACAACAATCTCCTAGACTTTAAGAGATGAAGAGGCCCTTTTTTGATATAACCCTTAAAATCTCAAAAAGGTCTTCCTACTTTAAAAAAATTCTTCTGGAGCTTAGATGTGGAAATATTAATCAACTCATTGTAAGGCCAAATTTTACCAGAATTAAAAGCAGTGCTTCACAAGAAAATGTGGCTGGATTGTCAAGAAGCAGCTCATAAACAAGCAATGAACCTCAGTCCAAACATACCTTTAATGCATGGGAACAGAAGTCCTGGTGACTTCCAGTAATATTTATGTTCTCTGGAGCCAAAACCCTTTCAGACTCTGGAGACACTTAAGAGGCAGAAAAGATGCGCTTAGGCAGAATTTTGGTGCCTGTGCCCATTGCTGCATCATGGAAAACCCTTCTCCATTGCTGCTTCCCAAAATTCAGCTGCCCGAGCAGCTGGGATCAGGCCTTGTAAACCAGGCCGTGAGCATGCACAAGCAGCCCCAGCACATCCTCAGGAGTTCAGGGCTGGAGCAGAATGCACAGATGGCAGAGCTGCCTTTAAAACCCAGACAAGAGAAAAGGAGCTGCTACCCTTTCATCCAACAGCCCAGTCAAGAAAAGAGTCCCAGGATGGGTGAGGCTGAAGGAACCACAGTGGGTCAAGCTGGTGTCACCTCCCTGCTCCAGCACAGGCATCCCAGAGCACAGGGCACAGGATTGTGTCCAGAGGGGTCTGGAATATCCCCAGCAAGATTGACTCCACACCCTCTCGGGCCAACCTGCAGAAGTTCTGCCTCCTGCCCAGGTGGAACCTCCTGGGATCAGTCCCTGCCCGTGGCTCCGGTGCCATTGCTGGGCCCCCGGAGCAGAGCCCGGGCCCTGCTCCGAGCCCTCCCTGCAGACAGGGACACCCAGGGCTGAGGGCCCCTCTCAGCTGGGGCTGCTCTCCAGGCTGGACAGCCCCAGCTCCCTCAGCCTTTCCCTGCCAGAGATGCTCCAGGCCCTCAATCATCTCTGCAGCCTCTGCTGGCCCCAGTCCAGGAGCTCCCTGTGCCTCCTGTGCTGAGGAGCCCAGGACTGGACACAGCACTCCAGATGTGCCTCCCGGGGCTGGGCAGAGGGGCAGGATCACTCCCTGACCTGCTGGCAATGCTCTTCCCAGTGCAACCCAGGACACCATTGGCCTGTGTAGCCTCAAGGGCACAGACTACAGGTTCAGCCCTACAGCCACAAGGATTCATTTCTTCTTCTCCCATTTCCCTGCTACTCGTTCTTCAAATTTTGCTGAGGTAGGTCCACTTCAACCTCCCCCCTCCAGATTTACTTCATGGGCAGTATTGCAAAATTAATTGCAGTGACCAGGCAGAGGAAACCCTAGATGATAACCACAGAGCAAGAAAAGCCTGTGTGCTCCAGATTATGTGCCATTGGATACAAGACTGACACAGCTGACCCTCAAAGAACTCCAAATATTACAAGATTCTTTTACTTTTGAGGGATAATGCAATACACTGTATCATTGTAACATAAAAGAAATTCTTACACAGGGATGTGAAGTTTCTATATTGGGCTGCTCCAGGGCAGAATGAAGACTTAAATAGCCATTGCTGACTCATGGCATTTCCAACAAGATTATAAAGGGGTGAAGGATCCAAAAGGATTTTTACCACACTAATAGAGCCTGTAGGCTTGGATTTACATGGAGGCGTCACCAAAAATTGCTAGAAGTTCTTCCACAAAACATCTTTCACAGGAAAGTGCTGACTGCATAAATTAAAATTTCCACAGAGATATCAGCTTTGATCATCAATCAGCTTTGATTACTTTTTTACTGGAAGTATTTCTCTAATGTCTAATAATAATAATAATAATGTGATTTATCTGGTCTGGGGTTTTTAGCTGAAACCAATACCCAGGAGGAATAAGACAAACTGTTAGTGAAGCCACCTTTAACATTCATGCTTAGATTACACTTGTGCCTTTGTCATTATCCAGTCCAGGGAATATTTAACTATTTAGATGAACTGAAATGGCTACAGAGGGAAAACTTACACAATAAATAAGTATGGTGTGGTACAAGAGAATTGGCTCCTCAGTGACAAGGGCCTAACACCTACTCATTGGGGAATTCTAGAGCTGATCTTGATTTCCAGTCCAAAGCTCCAAAGGCCTCAAGTTACATTCCAATACAAAAGAGAAACAACTGGTGGAACTTCTCTACTTTCATAGGAGAGAACTCTCATTTCTCTGGACAGCTTA
Source organism: Urocynchramus pylzowi (assembly GCA_013397555.1). Lineage (NCBI taxonomy): Eukaryota > Metazoa > Chordata > Aves > Passeriformes > Fringillidae > Urocynchramus > Urocynchramus pylzowi. The sequence continues at coordinate 650,456 of VZRH01007416.1, forward strand.
GCTGTTATTGCAATATCACCACTAATGCCAAATATCAGTGAAGATGGAAAACCAATGTTGCCAACTCCTATGAAAGTCTCCATTTTTATTAAAATTGCAGTCCTCAAGGCATGTGATTATGTAAGAATCTTGGGTTTCATGTCATGAAAAATCAAAAATTTCTTCCCAGTACAGAGAAAAACTTGAAAATGTATCCTCTTAAAGAACAAAAGCCGGAAGGCAAGCAGAACTAAATTAAATTGAATTTTTTGAAGAAGATCTCAGCCTTTCCAAGGCAATCTCATGAATTTGATGGAGGAATGATTCTTTTTGGGAATATTTGTTGACTTAGTAACAATAAGATTCCCCCAAGGTTTTAACTCCACTTCCTTCACACACTAAAATCTCCATGTCTGGCCTCGTTAGTCAGAATTAACTAAAATGCTCTTGATGCCGTACCAGGCAAAGGCTGTTACCACGAAGTAACACATCTGAGCTGAGAAGAATGAATACATTTCATGTCTGCAGTCAGATAACAAGCACAACAGCTTCAACTAATGCCACTTTGATGCAGAATTTGAATAAGTTTCTTATCATTTGCCTCAGCATGGGGGAAAACTTTCTGAATTGCCAGTTCTGAGATGCATCCTACCTTATACAGGATATGGAAAATACAATCCCAGCAGCTGGAACACATAAGGAAAAGGAAAGCTATGAAGAGTTTCTGTGTGTCAGGAGATGCTGGGTTAAGGATACAGCATTTCCCAGATTATATGCAACATATAAATTCCACTTACCAAAGCTTTTCCTTCATTATTACCTTCTGGGTAGTGTGGGTTAAGCTGGAAAAGAAAAGAAGTCAAATACTATCTGGATAGCTTTCAGACAATTCATAACTGGGGGAGAGGGCTTGGTTCAGTTCTCTGTTATGTTTCCACCCTGCAAAAGGAGAGTGGAGTTTTAGAAGCAGTGTGAGAGTAAAAGACTTACTGCTTCAATTTCTGGCTGGCTATGTCCTCACCTCCAGAAAGAGCATCTTGCAATCAAGCTTGTTAACTCAAGAGGAATCTCAAAAAACCAAACCCAAAAAGGATGATGAAGAAAGCACAGTTACTATTCTAAATGCAGCCAGTTACAGTCACCCACACACATGCACACGCAACCAGTTCCAGGATTGACCCTGGGCAGATAGCTTGAGATAAAAAAAATAACATTCTCTATGTCTACTGAGATTTTACAGGAGAAGATAGTGAACTCAGAACTAACACATCTTTGAAACAGGAGTGATAATGCCACTAGAGAAAATGATTTCATTACACTGTAGTTCTGTTTAACCATTTTTTAATGGGGATAATATTTTCTATGTCATACCAGGATTATCAAGTATTAATTAATACTAAAGTAATATGAGAAACTTCGATGAAAGATGCTATGCAATAATAAAGTATTACTATTTAAAAGCTGTTTAATATCATACTTTTGACAAGGGAAATATGTAGACTATAAAATGAGGGATTATGTAGGCAGACATATTCACAAATAAACAAAAACACACTCACCCACTCACTAGATGCACATGAAACCTTTCAAGATTTGATTTACATGAAGAAACAATTTTGTGTCAATATTTACCAATATTCCCTGACACAAGACATGCTGAAAATGCTGAAGTAAGATTATAAATTATATAAGACAATTTTGTTCTTAGGCAATTACAGTGTGTATACCTCTTACAGAGGAGTACTGTCATTTTCTTGGCTTGAATTTGGCATTACCAGTGTGGAAGAGTCAGAAGAGAATTGCACAGGGCAAGATGCACAACTCCCAGTGGAACCTTTCAATATCACATTGTCATACATCTAACATTACACAGACAACTGTTGTGAAGAGATTTTTGTTAAGTTGGTAACACTTTTATTAAAAAATAATCATTTTTATCTCTTTAATGCCTCAAAACGCCCGCTCCTCTCCACAACAGAAGCCTAAAGAAAGGAGGAAAACTTTCAAATCTTTGTCAAACAGCTGAAAATACCTTCCTTATGTCATAACTTGATGTGCTGACACAGAAATGACCAAGGGTTTACTCTGTCTCCATTTCATTTTTTGCATTAGCCACTGTGTTACCATTACAAACCTAATTTAGAGAGCCTGCTTTCCTCCCTGGGCTGACACCTGTCTCAGATCTTGCATTTTGCTCCTCCCCGACATTATCACAGTCTCCCAACTCCAAGTCCCTCCAGCTACTGCTATACAGCAACAGGAATGAGAGATGAACACCAAAAAACTAGAACTTATACACATATGTAACTGTCTTCACATAGTTTTGGTTCCTTCTTCAGCTTCCACAGTTCTTTCAGCATAACATTTGTTCACCTGACACCTTAAAATAATCCTGGTGTCCCAATTTTAGCAGCCAAGCTGAGCTCTCTGCCTTTGGTGCCCCATCAAGAAGAGACAAAATTAGCAGGCAGTGTCCCTCAGTCCCAGCCATGCTCCATGGCCTTCCAGAACAGGTGCAAAGAAGGTACAGGAAGGCTGAATTTCTATGCTACCTTCAGACATTGCTGGTTGCAAGCAAGCAAGAAAAAGTCTGGGTCATCTCAGGTTTGTCACTAGAGCCAGCACAGAGAACTTGGCACTAAGGACTTGAGCCTACAGGTTTTCATTGAAGGACTAGAGTGAATAGAGTTGTCTACCCAGTATGAACTGAATTCTGATATCCTTCAGCTGTCTGCTTTCAACATAATAGTGATTAAAATACAGATACATATATATATAGCAGTAACAGGAAAAATCAGGAGAATCTCCGTTCTTTGACACTTCCTGCCTTCTTGAAAAATCACTGAATGGACTGCCCTCAAATTTCCAAAACAGGTCACTTGTGGGCTGAGGGTGGTGGAGACAGAAGGCTCAGGTGAGAAATCAAGTACATCCTTGATGATGTTTTTTCTTGTCCTGCTGTTACAGAAATAATAAAACTGAAAAGACATTGTTTAGAGAAAGTTTTGAGATGATGACATTAAACCTTAAACACAATGGAACTCAGTTTTCAGGCTGATATCCATGGCCCCATTTTCAGCTCTGGTCAGCAGTTGCCACTTTCAATTTCATTTCAACTGAGATTGCTGGAGCTGAGGGTTTCTTAAAAACAGACCAGAGGTTATTATCCCATGCTACATTCTCCAGGTAGAAGGGGCATAAATCATCTAGTGTTGTGTGTCATATTACACCTGTTCTGAGTCCCTTTCAATATCCCAGCCCAGAATGACCTAAGGACACAGTGACAGTCTCAGCACTCCAAAACCTATTGCTTTTTCTAATTTATGTCAGATCACTTCCACATTCCTCAATAAATAGCCAAAACAAAAGAAGCCTTGAAAAGAGCAACATTAATATTTTTTATCTTGCTTCTAATGAAATCAAGTGAAGTTTTCTGCAGGTGTTTACAAAGTAAAAATGCTATGCTAAAATAGGCCTCAAAAAAGCTCAACACTTTAAGTTTTTTGTGTCATTGGATGTCCTGAATTTTCAATTTACTGAATTGTACCTGAAATACAGCAGTGAATATTCCTGCAAAATGCCACTGGAAGGTGCATGCAGCCAATATGCACCAAGAACAAGAAGATCTGCAAACTGCAGAGCTTAGGTAAGTGTAATTGTAAATTATCATTGTAATAATTCATTCATTATATGGGGTTTTTTAAGAGTATATCTCCATCAGGTTCTTTTCCAGTAAAGAATAATCCAGAAATCATAATCCTCTGCTGCTTGTTTTTAAACAAACTCAGGTACAGTCATTTTTACCCTTCCATGAATGGGAAAGAAAAAGGTACCACAAAACGAGTTTTCCACTGACAGTTCTGGAGTTTAGAGAGACATTTGCAACTACAGAGAAGACAATACCTTCTTTTAAATCTACATTTCAATAGCATTTACTCGCACTCCTCTGCAAGAAGCCAAATTCCCAAATTGTGATCCCCACAGGGTATCTGAGAGAGCCTGAAGCTGCTCAGGCTCAGGAGTCAGTGCTGCAGGTGGTCCTCCTGAGTGTAAAAACTGGTGTCTCTTGGACAGATTTTGGGCTCAGCCTTGGTACACAGTGGTATGTGAAAAGATTAAATGTCTGAATGCATACATATGTCAACATCCTCATCCTACAGAAGCAGCAGAAGGCCCCCAGAAGAGAGTATGAATGACAAACTCATAACAGAAGACAGCTTTTACACATGTAACTGAGGTATAGACAAAGTCTTTAATTCTGGTTAAAACCACGTGGACAAGCAAGAAATCTCATTCCTGAGTTTTCACCTAGTGACTTTACAAAATCTGTAAAGTCTGCATAGCAGAAAGGCAAATTTCATTTCAGTGTGTTTGTGTGCTACTTCTGGTATTTGGTGCTCAGAGAATGCCAGTGACCTGCTAACCCTCAGAGGGATTCCACTAGATTGAGCACCAGAAGCTCCAGGCTCTGTCACCTTTCCTGATTAAAGCTACTCAAAGTTGTCCCTGAAAGTTTTCAAACCTCGTAAGTCTACAGTGCATAATAATTTCCTGGGGTTCTACTATTGAACCATATCATCTCACAGGTTATTCCTGGCTTTAATTTTACTTTTGCATCTTCACATAGTTAGATATCCTTTACAATCCAAGAAGTTTGAAACTCCACATTTCTAGTGAATGTTGTTTTCTTGGAGGAATGCATGGAAAGTACCCAAACAGGCTATTTTTGGACACTCAATTAAAAAGGAGAGAGAGGAGTTTGGGGAAAGAAACACCCATGCTGATTTTAATCAAATTTTGTTGACTAGGTAAAGGATATTTAAAGCATCTTGTCAGGGGAAGAATTAGATTGCCAAATTTCAGCTAAATGAGCATTTTAATGACTTGGTAAAAACCTGCATTTATGAAGGAAACCCTGATAGACAAAGAATAAAAGGATCTAATTCAACACACTCAAACAGTCCCCATTTCATTTGATAACCAGCCTGTTAACACACAGCCTGTTACCCAGCCAACAAGGGCAAGTGTTTCAGGGAAGAAAAGCCAGGACAAAAGAAAAATAATCCACTTTTCAAATCTTTCATCTTCATTAGGCTTACTTTGTTCTTTGTTAATGTCATCCTGATTAGCTTTCGATAAATCCAAAGGACTTTTGCACAATTTCAAAGACTTTCAGTGGCATTCAAAGGACTTTTGCCATCTTATTAACTTGCCAGACAAAGACTGGCTACGACTCTACCTCGATAAACTCCATTCAACCCCTCCTCAGCATGGCCCAGAACTCTGATAATCATCATGCGAGGAAGGTTTAAAAACCTTAAAAGGCCTTTTTTTTCAGGATTGTATTTTCCTCATGAGCCATGTCTTAGCAGATCAGACAAGTTTCCAGGGAGCACTGGGAAAGCTGAACCTTTTTGTCTGCTTCAGGCCCCCCTGCTAGTCAAAAACAGGAATGAGAAGAAGAAGCAGCCCCAACACCTTCCTGTCCCGATTTTTCACCCTCGTTACCAGAAGAAAGATCATCTTGATGGCATTTCCAGCTGCTGTGTAAGAGATGGCAGGCCAGCATTTTGCCATGCCTAAATCAGCACAGATTTAAAGGTCTCACATAAGCAGCGTAAGCTGGAGCAGCTCCATGTTATGAGTGGTAACTGGGAAATTCCATTTCTTCTACAGGAATCAAGGGCAGAGAACCCAAAACCAGTGCTCAGCCCCACTCAGCCATATCCCATTCTGCAGAGGAAGTCAAAAGAAAGAAAAATGTGCAAGAGATCCTTCAGAGTAACGTGGATGCTGGGCCACAACCTTAGTCTGAGCTTCAGCAGCTCTGTGTCAACCAGTGTTATATAAAAGAAAGCATCCTCATCTCTTCAAGAGTGATATTCTAAATATTAATGCCCCATTATGCCTTTCAGTGGTCCTCACAGGAGTAACTAGGGATGATTGAATTAGACATGACTGACATTTCTGCTGTTAACAACAAAACCAAAAACCACAGGCACACAAAACCCCAAAAACAATAAAAAACCAAGGAGGGAAGTCTTGGAAACCTCCATCAAGCATCACAAAGAGGCACAAATACAATTGAATAAAAGCTTCTCAAGTGATCTTGAAAAAATAAACAAAAATAATGCACTTAAGAACAGACCACATGTCTACATTTGCTGTTTTGGAAGACATCAAAATGCAAGATGTATTTTTAATAACATAATTAGGCCTTGTAATGACTAAATGACAATAAATGTTGCATTAATATCTTTCTACTTCCTCACTCCTAAAGCTTGTATATGTACAAACATGGCTCCAATGCAGCCAGCTTCAGGCAGGACTGAAAAAGCTGAACACTCTCACAGGTCACAATTGCAAATGACCTGGCTGGGGGAAGAAACTTCCCTCTGAGATCCAGATTTATGAAGGTATTTGCACACTGACAGATTCCACAAAGTCAAGACAAGTCAGGTCAAGAAATTTAGCTGCATTCTCAAGATTCTTAAAAACCTTGGAGAAATCTAGTGCTGGGTTTTGCTAAATGGACATCTAGATCTGTCACTTTAAAAAGCCATATCCAAGTCTGCAGAACAGGTCAGGCTGGCTCTGTAAATCAGTAATCCATCCTCCTCCTCTGGATCTCTTCCATCTCTTCATGCATAGCTGTAAATTATCCTTCACTCCTTATAGAGCTTTAAAACAAACCCACACTCCTATGAGACAGAAAAACTGAAATAAGGCTTCCAGTGCTGAGCTCACCCTGTCACCTTGGCAAACCCTTTTTTCTTCTGAGAACCTTTAATCACAGAGCCAAACAGACAGAAAACAATCAGAATGCTGTACTAAAATTAATGAAGAGACACTGGGAAAAAACAGCCCCAAAGGAAGATTTTGAAGCAATCTCCAGGTGAGGAGGTACCATAGTACCAAGGAATGAAATCTGTGAGGAGATGTGTGAAGGCCTTGGTAGATGCTGCCATCTCCTGGCATCTTCTCTGGCTTACAAACTGTTCCTGAGCAAAAGGTAGCTCACATCTCAGTTAAACAAGGCCGTTTTTATTTTATTTTATTTGTTACTTGCCTCACTCTTCTGAAGGCAGAAGGAACCACAGAGAATTTAACACTGCATGACCAGGGCACAAACAAGTCCTTCTGCAAAGGTTTGTTTCCATGTCACCCAAAAAAGAAAATAAAATGACACTGGAAAACAGTGGTTCTGTTGTTGCTTCCTAAATAAAAAACATCTCTATCAGTAGTCCAATGTCCAACAAGTGGATAACAAAAGGCCTAAATTATGGACTTCAAATAATCAATCTCAGATGCCTTAATAAAACATCCAATGCAGGACTCCATTCTCCAGCAGTTTAAGGAAGAAAAGTCCATAAAACTACAGAGACAGTTTCTTCAGGGTGCCAGGAGTTTAATCCTAGTTTATAGCCTCAAGTTTAAGAACTGATTTGCCTTTCACATTCTTTTATCTTATCTAACGCTGAGTATACTATTACCCATACAATTATGTAATCTTTCTTAAAATCTCATTAAATGTTTTGTTTTCTATTCTTGTAGGATTCTTGTAACAATCTTTACTATTCAGAAGGCAGGAAAGGATTATTTTCTCTCAATATTAACTTGAGCATGTACTCAGCTATCTCCAACATGATCCAAATCAAGTGATTATTACAATAGGCTTAAATTTACTAGTAAGGGTATGGCCATGTCCATCTGCATAAATGCATGCCATGACAATATCTATAACAAGGCAGGCTAATATTTTTAATTACAGAATCACAGAATTGTTTGGGTTGGAAGGGACCTTAAAGATCCTCTAGTTCCAACCCCCCGCTATGGACTGTAAAAGCAAAATTTAACAGAAATTCTCAATTTAAAGTGAATTATGTACATAAGCTTCTCTACAAAGAAAGGGGCAGTCTGGGGCAATTTTGACAGAAAAGTAGTGTGAGGTAATATGGGAATAAATTACTCAAGAAAGACAAGAAAAATATGAGTAACATCTATTGACCATTGATCCAAGAGTTCTCAGCAAGTGGTTTACACCAGTGTGGTGAAAATCAGCTGACAGTCCTGCAAAGCTTCAGCAGCCCCTGTTAACCCACCCAAAACACTCATGCTCTGGTGCCTTAGCTCAGTGACCCTGTTCCAGCACAGACCACTCCCTCTCCCCCAAGCCCTGGAATCCATGCCTACACCACCTCAGGGACAGCTCCTTGTGTCTGCACAATCCAATACCTGAGGAAAAAGGACATTTCTGAAGCCTGTATTGCCCCTGCAGTGCTCCACCGCTGAACTACAGCCTTGCAAGTTGGACTGGACTTCCTGTTCAATTAATATTCATCTCATTGTCATTTCATCTCATGTGTGTGTAACCCTGAGCTGCTGAGCCCAACTGAATTCAATCATTCCCACCTTCAAAAGAGTATTTAGTGCTAAAATAATCCTAAAGCTGGAAGGTTGATTCATGCAGGATTTTAAGAACAGAGTTTAGAACAAAACTCTGATCAGAGTTGATCCATTTTACAGCTTAAATCCTGCCCTTTCACTCTTACAGAGAGAGGAAGGAGACCTCTCTAAGAAAGCCAGAGAAGTGTTCCACAGCAGTAATTTTTTATGGACACAGTTCTGGAGAAGCACAGAATGTGAACATTCAGGCTGCCATTTTACCTGCCTTATCTTAATTCACTGAGTTCAGTTGAGCTAATTTGGTGTTAAAGATCTCACTAGATTTACTGCCATATTTTGGCCAAGGTATCTAGTAACTAATCTATTCAGCTAAGTAAAACAGAATTATCACAGATTTTTTCTTACAAATTCTGCACAGTGATTATGTACATGCTCACAAGGTTTCACAAGCAACATACTGTGGCTTATCTATTGTCTACTGCAATATGAGACCAGCGTGTGATTTGATAGATGCAGATATATTTTGTAATTATTTTAGCCACACCTGAGAAGTTGAATATGAAATGACAGACTTATCCTGCATTTCTTGTGTGTGGGCACACGTATCAGTTTAACAGCCTCATAAAACAAGCATTAATAGTTTCAGGATGAATTGCCCAGTTCAGAAATCACAGAACCGGAGCTGCTATACATGTGGAGAACAATATTAAAAGTGCATGTTTTGGTTCAGCACAATTGATAAGCTGATATTCAGTTCAAAGAGACTTTTATCTTGGCAATTTAATATATTGAAAAGGTTATGTGTGTTCATGAGAAAGGCACAGCTGTGTGGTCCCAGCCTGCAGCATCTGCAAAGCTATTCAAGCAAACTGCAGCTCACTCCCACACACACACAGATAGCTTTGGGTGCCTTCTACATGGGCTACATGCACTGAAAAGACTTTTGGGAAAATCTTTCCTACTTTGAAACATCCAATTTTCACCTAACCTTACAGCCCCTCTTTATTAATGTAAAGCTTCAAAACAGCTTGGGTCATTTTCCTGTAACCAGGGCTATAAAAAGGATCTTCAGCAGAACTTTTTCTAAAAGACTGCTGACTCTGTGAAGATGAGAATAAAACTCTGTTCTGAGAATGAAACTCAGCAGCCTGGATCTTAGCTAGTGGCTTAGTGCCTAAATCTCCTGCTGAAGATCTGGCTCAGCTCTTTTGGGTGAAAACAAGCCCTTATGACACTAATAGCAGAACTCCTGCTGTCTCCAAAGAAGACAATTTCTCTTTCCAATTTTTCAGACGACTATTTGGTTCCACTTTTTTGGGAATGTCTAAACCTGTGGCTTAAGGTTTCTTAATGTCAGACATTGTCAGACATCATTACCAAGTACCCAGATTTCCAAAGTCCCAAATCTTACCACCAAACATCAAACCCTTTCTTCTGTATATCCCTCCTGTGTCTTAAGTAATTGTGTGAGAGCACACAGACACTCTGAGTGACCCAGGGTGCACAGAGCAGCAGAGGAATGGCAATGCAGGTGTGGGGAATCACCAAGTGTCTCCCACCGTGACTCCTTCAGCAGCAGGTCTTTCAGGGTGGCTCACCTTCAGCCCAAAGTCTGGGAGAAGGATCTAGGTATTAGTAGGTCTTAAAGAACTTCAAACCACAGTAATTAAAATTAGGCTAAATAATGCCAAGTGGAAAGAGGACTAAAGGAAATACTACTACTTGAGACTGTGTCAGAAGTCAGAGATATCAGAGGTCTTTGAAAGGCAACAAAAGTTGGACGACTGATTGTACTTCTAAGGAACATGGAATTTAGGATTTACACATCCTGACTTCATCCTCTCAAGTTTATAACAATTAAATTTACAAGTACTCACCTATGGTTTTTTTACTGAACAACAATATTGCCTCACTTTTTTTTATTAATTCACTCACTGTAGTATTGAAATACCTTTATCAGCTTTAAATTCCTTCGTTCTCTGAGGCAAGCATCTTCAATTTTCTCAGGCCCCAGATCATCCCCCAGCCTTAACAAGCTGCAGGGGCACCCCTTCACAACAAGGCTCACTAGTGACCCACCAATCCCAGGCTAGACTGACCAGTTACATCTGGCACAGGATGACTCCAAGGAAAAGAGAAGGCACAGGCTGCTCACACAAGGTATAAGAGGAGAAAAGGGAGGCACCCAGGTGAAGGACACTTCTGCAACTTGTCTGAGAGTTGACCCATGCAAGACTCCCCTGCAGAAGCCTCCATGGCACACCATCAAGCTGATTTAAGGGAGGATGAAGTAAGATAAAAGACAGTTATAAACACTGATGAATCCTGATTTACAACAGCTCAAACTGTGACAGAAATTGCATCATTAGCCAACAACAGAATGCTTAGAAGATTTGTGAATTTTCTTCTTGTGTTTGTACTTTTTATTCCACTCTAGATACCTTTATCAAGGAGGCTTAAACAAAATCAGGTCATGGCAATGTGTGACGCTGCTGATAATCCATACCATGAGTAATCTCCCTGTGCTGCCAGAGCACAGATAAGTGCTCAGTAGGCTTTGCCCAATTGATTTAAAGTTAGGTCACGCACACGAGGTGTCTGCCTGCCTGTTCATAAATCTCTGACGTGTCTGGCTGGCTGGTGTGTTGTGCCTGACATATGAACTGTGCAAAATACAGTTCACAGGGTTTTATTACAGCAGTACCTTTAATATCTCCACCACAGCTATTTTACACCTCACAGACACAGTCACCAATGAAGCTCTCCAGTCACTAATGCAGGTCTCCAGTCCCAGCAGATCACCTCTGTTCAACTCAAAAGCTCTTCCAGCACTTCACTGTTGGTAATTATATTCTCCATATTACAAGTCTGCCTGATGGGGATTTCCTTTCCAGAGGTAGAAAAGACCTTAGCTCAGGTCTGACATTCAGTGCAGCATGGCACCTCTTCACCTGAAGATTTTTTCACCTGAAAATCCCCCAGACAGATCCCCTGGTGGAAGAAGGCAGCCCATCAGTATGCTCAATGCTTTTCCTGACTCTCCATCAGCTCAGCTAGTAAAATCTTCTACTGGCAGCATCCTTCACGGTAAGCAGAAAGGAAAATACTCCCATTCTCAGGCGGGAGTACTGGTTGCCTCTTGAAAATTAGCTATTATTAGCAGTCCACTGTTTATGTTTTGATAGTGGCTTTGACATAATTAGAAATAAATGAAGGTTTGATAGCTCCTGTTTGTTCTTCCTCTGAATTCAGTGCAGGCTGTTACAGGAGCTGGAACACAAAAGCAGTACCCTGGGAATACTAAGGACTTGCCTGCATACTGAAGTTGCACTGCTGTAAATCTAACTCAAGCCAGCCAGAGCAAGTCTTTTTTCAGGGGTTCTCTAACATATAGTGATTTATAACTTTCTTCTTGCAGTAAATTTTTGCACTCATACTTCAAAGCCTAAGTTAAAATAAGCAATCCTAACTAAATCAGTGGAAAAAAACCCCTAACTCCATTGATAAAACTTGTACACAGTCCTGTGTTAATATGGATTAGATATGACTCAGAAAGTTCACAGCCTCTTGCAACCATTAAAATACCCAAGACTGCTCCATTTCATACACTTGGTATTATCTGCTGTATTCCAGCTTGTCAAGAGCCATATTTTATTTTTAAGGAATCTTAAAATATACTAAGCTGCTCTTTTGGGGAGTCACAATACTCTTTTGCCTTAATTCAAAGTACCAGACAGTAACCAGACAAGTTGCAAGATCTTCTTTCTCCTCTGGGACCTTCCATTCCATCAAAAGGGGCAGAGACTTCCTCAGAACTTTTTTTATTCAAATTTTAGTCGAAAGTCAGTAGTGCAATGGCAGAACCCTGCAGCCTATAAAATCACAATGAACTCTCATGACACCAATACACAGTCACAACACCACTCCAAAAATCAAGGGCAAACAGGAGCAGAGAGATAAATGAACCCAAGGGTTTTCAGTACAAACATGGTGGATATCTAACAGTGGTGTTTGCCCTGCAATCCCTGGGTGCAGCAATAAAGTATGACCCAGCAGGGGCCCAGTGTGGGATCTTTGTGACTATCTACACTGCAGACCCACCTGCCACAGCAGTTCTGAACCAGCAGGACCTGGTTAGGCAGCCCCCAAGCACTTGTTTAACTGGCATTCTTACCTCTGCAGCCAAGTAGTTTCCAGTTGCCAAATGCTTAAATCTAAACAAGCTATTCCACTGTCCTGCCCCTCCCCGGCAAGGGTCATGGTGGACAACCTAGAAGAAGAAATTAGATTTTAATCCTGTTCCTCAAAATCACACTTCAGGTCACTGACATTTCCTGCAGCTCACTCCTAATAAAAATATGCAAACAACATCAGTATAGCCTGCCAAAGAGAGGAATTCTGTGCTTACACAAAGCTCACCATAGATAACTACTTACATTTTTTCCAAGTGCCAGGAAATACTCCTTCTCTTACTCTCCATGCTTGCATTAATCTATTCCCTGCAAACATGATGAGCCAGATTTTGCTTTTAAGTGACATGGTGTGAATCTGCAGCTCAAAGTAAGGAGAGCTGTTCTACACTACTAGGCATTACTTAAAAGCAAAATTCAAACCATCTTACATTATTTTACTGATTATACCAACTCTGTTTTTGTCAATACTAGGGGCTTCTGAAAAATTTTCATTCAAGTGATATAGCCTCATATCATTTGAAATATCACAGGTTATTTCTTTTATGCCTTGACTGAGCTGTAGGTCATTTGCCTTCTTCAAATCTAGCAGCGTCTGTCTCCTTTAAGGAATCTCCAATAAGTACAAGAATACTCCAGACAATCCTCACCCAGACAAAAATCAACCATTTTTCTGAAGACTGTGTTCTAAATGCATAAAGTTTGTCCATCACATAAGAACTTTTGGGTATAGGAGTTACATTATTGTAATAGCAAAGATTTGAGACCTACCAATTTCCAATGTTTCTTAGTTGAACAAAAATGTTTGCTAGTTCCCTTCTCAAAATCACCCCCATTGACAAGAACACCTTTATTCAGGTTAACTTTAAACAAATGTTGATGTGTTGTGTGATGTTTGGGAGATTTCCTGTCAACCATGGATTTCCATTTTCTATACTGCACACGAAGTTAAACGTAAACACTCAAAACTCAGGAGAGGTGAGTGTCCTTTGATTGGCTTTGATAAAATCACACCATTTACGTCAAGTCTGAATTTGAAATTTGACTCTTCCTTATTTTAGTGCAGGCAAATATAGTAAGAAAGCCTCCTCTCTCCACACACACAGAGCAATAAAGCAGCTCGTCAGGGTTCATCCTACACAAACCGCTTCATGAAATAATAATAGTTACAGAGAGGTGTGTGATGATATCAGGAGCCTATGAATGACTCATGTTGTGCTGAAGTTTTTTTACTGAGCCCTGGCCTTCAGATCCTAAAATATTTATAAAAAGAAGAAAAAAATACCTCTATTTCCCACAGTGCTTTAGAACTTGTTGCAGACGTGGCTGACTGACGTAAGGTAGTGCGGAGGAAAATGTGTTGTTTCTTCTCATATTCATCACAGGTCAGAAACTTCTCTTGCTCTGCATGAAACAGCCTCACAACATCTCCCTAAAGAAATATGAAAAAGAAACACTATTAAGTGGTAGGTAAAGCCTCCAGAGTCATCTTCTATTTGTAACAGCTCCAGTGATGCCAGCAGAGCCGATAGGAAGAAAATACTTCTGAGCTTCCTATTGCTGAAGCAGGTACCAAGTGAAGAGCATTCAATCTTAGCACCAAGTCTGGAAATCAGATGGGATAATTCAGTCCTGCAGGAGACCCATGGCCCTTTGGGAAAGCACCTCAATGAACAGTGGGCAAATATTAAACTAAAGGTGATTTTTAATTCTAGTTAACTTTACTAAATTGATTTTTTTCATTTCTCATCTCTCTTGCTATTTAAGGGAAGTGAAGAGATTTTTCTAACATTGTATTATCTTATCACTTCTACTCTGCAACCAACACCAATGCCCACTATCTATTTCTTCTGCTGGAATAATTTTTGTTTCCTCCTGCCTCTCTCCAAGACTTGAAACACTATCCTTAAATGGGTCTACACAAATATACTAGTTTCCCTTTCAAATTCTTCCTCAAAAACTGCTGGTACCTTGGCAGCTATTGAAAAAATAGCCATTGATAATAATTTATTAAGGTACATGTGAGGACAAATTAATCTTATCTTTAAAATGAAAATGTAAATTATCTCAGAGATTAATCTACAGGCATAGAACTGTGCAATACCTCAGCACGTAAAGCTACATTGTCTTATTACAGCTTTTGTCATCTATAACCCTACAATACCACTTTGAACATCTCCATGAAGTCCTTATTTCTTCTTTTATTCACCAGGTAATATTACTCCACAGTCAAATACAGTAAGACTCTTTGGATTCAAAAAACAATTTAAAAATCATACTTACTCCTTTCAGTACATCATCTCGGTAACTACTGAATTTCATGAACAAAGTTATTTTCCAGCTTGTGTTACAGTTGACAGCATTTACCTTTAGAGAAAAAAAAATAAATCCAATTATTGTATATGGAGATGGGTTTTTTTTTTTTTGAGACATTCCATTCTTCTGAAAGACCACACCCCATCTAGGATGGCAGGGGACATGGCTTAGCTACACATCTGTACAGTTCTTAACACTGGTCCTGAAGCTCTCAAGTGTTAATGATTGTAATATTGGAGAAGACTGGGTGGGGAAATGCTGCTCTGTTTGCTGACAGTCTACCAAGAATACCCCAAAAGGATGCTGAATGAGGACTTGCTCTCACATCAGTCAGAGTTTGAGATACTCAAGGAAACCTCACAGAGTTTTCAGTGCCAGGACATCACTGCAGCGAGAAGGTTTAATCTTGGGTTTTTGAGGCTAAGCTGAAACCAGTTTTTAAGCCTGGCTCATGATGGGTTCTGGTTACCAGTAAAAAGCAACATATCACAGAATGGCCTGGGTTGGAAGGGATGTAAAGATAGTCCATTTCCAAGCCCCTGCCATGGGAAGGGACACCTTCCACTATCCCAGCTTGCTCAGAGCCACATCCAGCCTGGCCTTGGACACTTCCAGGGATCCAGGGGCAGCCACAGCTTCTCTGGGCAACCTCTACTGTCAGGAGGACGGTGGAGGCACAACCAACACCGAAGAAGAAGGATCCAAGCATCTGCAGCCCTTTACTGTTGTACAGTACAACCTTTTATACTCTTTATCTCACATGCACTGCCCCTGTGTGCCCTCTGCTCCCTTTGGTGGCTGGTCAGTGCACCTGGGCACTCCATGGCTCATTGCCTTCAATGCTGCTCCCCTGTCCTGCACAGCTGTAGCCCATGGGAGATGAGGCTCAGCCCCAGCCCCACTCCCAGTCACCACAAACTGTGTGCCTACAACACTGTGCCAGAGCCTCTGCACCCTCATAGAGAACATTTCTTCCTCATATCCAATCTAAACCTTCTGGCAGTGTGAAGCCATTCCCCCTTGTCCTGTCCTTCCAGGCCCTTGTCAAGAGTCTCTCTCCATCTTTCCTGTGGGCTCCTTTTTGGCACTGGAAGGCCAAAGTGAGATTCCTCCAAAGCTTTCTCTTCTTCAGGCTGAACAATCCCAATTCCTTCAGCTTTTCTATAACCATCTCAGATCAGCAGTTACCCCTCCTGCCCTCCTGAACTCACCTCTTTGCAGCCAGGGTTGTCTAGAAGCTCAATGTTGCTGGCATGCAGAGGCTGTCCTGCATTAACTGGCATGAGGACAACTTTATCTCCCACCACAACCTGGAAGTCAGAAATAAAATGCAATTTAGACCTATGTAGCTAGCCAATAAAATGAGGTAATGTAGTATATTTGGAAAATTACTCAAATGCATGCTCTAGGAGTGGCGCTCTGTGAATTTATTTGCAGACAATTCACACATCAGGTCTGCTGCCCCATGATCTGCAATCACTTGGGTTCAAGATTTCCAACTAATGAACCCTTGCATTCCCAGTAAGCATGTCCCCTGGTTCAGCAGAAATTCCAGACCATGAAATAGATATGAATCTATGAATTCCAGGAGCAGCTCAGTTCATCCAAAAGTTACACTCAGTTCTCTTTATCCCAGAGAAAGCTTAGAAAGCAATCATGAGCCCCCAGCTCTGTGGACCATCTGCTGGTAAATGTCCTGACAGGCTCAGGAGTTCTGTGATTTAGACTGCTTGACTGTAACCTAGAAGGGCACAGAAATCACTGAAAATTCAGAAAGAGGTGAACACACTCCATCCCCTCTGCTGTTGCTCCCTAAATGGTGTTTGAGCTCAGCACAGGCAGCAGGCATAACAGCTGAGAGACCTTCTCTCTACAAGAGGAATTACTGGCTGGCTCCCTGCAAGCAAATTCCCATGCCCTTGCAATTCCTTATGATATACAAAACAATACACAAAAATTTCAACGTAAAAACTGCTTGAGACATGCATATGGAGAATTCAATTCATGCCTGGAAGGGGGAAAAAAAATAAATTAAAAAAAAAATACCAATCCACATAGATTGGTTGGCACTGGGTCCTGATTTGCTTATGTTGTTCACAGCAATTTTGAGCACACACAGACATGAAGACAAGTGGCTACATGTGATTTTTTACTACACGAAATGCTGCACAAGCCATGCTTTATTTTGGAAGACATGAACAAAAACACTTCTGCTGCTCATGATCAGCACATTTCCTATGAAAAAGCTGAGCTCAGTTCAGCCTTGTGCAACTTCAATGCAAGTGAATTTGGCCCCCTCATTGCAGAGCTGAAAAGGAAGGTTTGCCTGTTCTTTACCAACACAGCTGAAATAAACAGTAGCATAAGACAGTGTCACCATGCTCAGATCACACACAGAAATCCTACTTGATCCAAGTCAAGGGAACAAGTTCACTAACAGAATCAAAATAATGACAAGATGCCTATAAGACACATTTCTTATGCAATACATTCCTGCATGCCATGCTTCACACAGACATTACTTACAGCCTGTTTTAAGAAGTTATGACCAGACAATTCATTAACCAAAATAACACCAGGTTTGCATCCTGCAAAGTGGAATTAGGACTTCAAAATTGTTGCATGTACACCAGGGCTATCACAACTAAATCAATAAGAGAGCACATCATCAAGCATATTATTTTAAAAGGAAAAAAAAAAAACAAACCAACACTAAAATGGCAAATAACTTCAGTGCAATCCACACAGCACTAATCCTGCTATCAGGGCATATTTTGCTGTTCAGTCCATCTGGAAGCAGCTTTAGCCTTAATCAGTCCTATTTTCCTTTGAAGAGCAGCTTCAAAAATATGAAAACTTAATAAAAGTTAGCCGAAAATATTGTAGTTATGCCAATTACTGTAAATGTTCCGTCATATTCTTTAATTCCTTTCATTAACTTGCAAAATTAATCAGTTGCTAGTGAAACTAAGCTAACCTTCTTTCAGAAAACTAAGTTCTAAAATATTTCACAAGGCTAAAAAACTGTGATTGCTTACCACAAGAGTCACACATATGACTTCCTGTATCAGAGTCCTTTTCTTTTAGTACATATGGCATATTCAGCTCTACCTTGCCTGCATTACCTGGCACCATCCAAGTAGCAGCCATCCAAGCACTAATTCAATACTCACTTCTATTGCTTAAAAGACTTTCTAAAATATGTTTTCTAGGGAATTTCCTCATTATAGCACAGAAATATCGTTTTAAAAAATCCCAAAGTTTCTAAACAGAGTAGGGGCCTGCTATACCAAGCTAACTCCATGAATTGAAAGGTTTCCATGTCGGGGAGTAACTGAAAAGGAAGCAGTGGATACAAGGCTGGAGCCTCCCTCCTTCTGTGAGAGGAAAATGAAGATTTCCCACATCACTTGCTACTCCTGTCCTCTGTGAAACATCTGCCTGGTTTGTATATCTGTTGAAGAGGCAGAAATGTACAAAAGCACTTATGAGAGAGCTACCAGAGCACTAATGTTTATCGCTGGAAATTTGCAAAGAAAATCATCAAATCCATTTGAGCCTCCTAGAAACAAGAAACAACTTCCCTTTATAAATCCCCTCTGTAAATTACTATGGCAAGTTGCCAGCTCTGAAGGGCAACCTGGAACCAGAAAATGAGCAGCAGGCCATTCCAAAGGAACCAAGTCCACTGAGTTAGGAATAAGCCACTTTGCCACAGGGCCCTCACAGCTCAGAGCCACTCAGATAAATCCCCACGGGAACAGACCAGGAAAGGGGTCTGTGGAATGGGATGGTGCTGCCATCACTGCAGCGATCTGCAATCTGTGGAGATCAGCAAGTCTGCTTCCAAACCCTCATGTGAGGGCAACAGTGGAGGATGGAATCAGAATCTCTGTAGTGCTGAGGATGACTTGGAAGGCCAAGGATGGTTCTGCTGCTCTCAGCTGTAAGGGCACACCGTGGCTTTGCAGATGACAGGTGGGAATCTCAGGTCCTCCCTCTGGAGAGGGGGACACACACTTATTTTCCAACATGAGAAATTAAAAGGTGCTGAACTGACTTTACTCCAAGAAATTAAGCCAAAACAATAAGTTAGCTTTTTTTCTCTCCAAAGAAGGAAAAGAAATACCAGGCTAATGTTTGAGCCACGTTTGTTTTCCTCAGCTGAAAAGCCATGCAGGGGCCTCCCTGAGGGCTGTATTTGCTCTATTTCTCTGCAACAGGCTTTGGGAAAAAGGAGGATTTTCACATACCCTTTTGATCACTACATGGAGCAGGGAAAGACTGACTCTAAGGATATCTGACCAGGAGCTGGGAATGCAATCCTTCTCCTCTCCACAACAGATTGCAAAAGGAGTTGCAAGCAACCACACTCATCACCCTGGAGAGCATCCCAAGGGCTGGGTAACCACAAAATTAATGAGAGAAAATACATGAAAAAAGAGGCATTCCCTTCTACAATCCTAAGAAGGCTTTCACTGATTATGCACAGGGGAAAGGAGCCAAACATTCCCAGCCAGGTCTACAATATAGAACCACACAAGTTCACCATCCTGTGGCCTTCCCAGAGGCACATCTGAATTCCCCACATCAGGCACTTAACCAAGCCACAGAATGAAGAAAGGAGTTGTGATCTCACTGCACAGCTCTCAGATCTGCAGCAAAGAGCTCTCCTGTGCATTCTTCCTCTCCTCAACATGCAAGACTCCTGCTGAAACCTACCCAGAAAAGCCTTTCCAGACTATCCAACCCAGCTCCAATCATAGATATCATTTTGACATCAGATGGGAACACAGATTTAGAAGGGAATCAGATTTTTTTTTACAGATAAAGAAAGCTGATGTATTTCCTAGGGACATTCTCTACTGACCCCTCAAAAAAAAAAAATGTTGCCACAAAATTAAAAAAAAAAAAAAAAACAAAAAACAAACCCCAACCAAAAAAAAAAAGAAAAAAAAAACAAATAAAAAACCCCCAATCTTTTAAAAAAATAAGACTCCTGCATAAACTATGATTTCCTGTCAGCTTTGTAAACCTGCATTCAACAGGTAGACTTAGCAAAGATGCCCCAACAGAGAGGCTTGGTTGAATGTGGCAACACATCAGATCCCAGACCATATAATTTAGTAACACTTTCCAGTTACACATGAAAGGTGAAAGTCCCAATTACTCTTCTAATTTCTTCTTTCCTGAACTGCATCCATTATGAAACAGGCCAGCAGTGAAGAAATTATACCCCCTGGAATTCTTCACCCTTCTCTTTCTTAACACATTCAGTATTTCCACTTACATTGTCACCTTCACTCCTCAGTTTCCAGAAGGGCTGGATATAAAACCAGGAGCCCTCATTCCCTGCAGCATCCAGGGACACCCGCATAGCATTCTTCTCTAGCAGAGCTGGCAATCTCTTGTTGACTGTGAGGTATTTGTTGCTTTTTATGTGCAGTAGCTGGAAACAAAAAATAATTAAAAAAATAAAAAAGTACAGCTTTTAGTTGCTTTTTCTCCCTGCAGTCAAAAGAGGACGCACAGGCTTTCACACTGCAGAGATTTTCTATAATATAAATACAAAATACAGCTAGAAGGCAGTTATCAAAGTATGCTACAGTTCAGGAAAACAGATGATCTATCTCAGATTGTGAGGAATGTGTCAGGGATCAATTTTACAGCAGGGCAAATGTCCACTGCAGTGTTCCCTTCAGGAATGACATCCATTACAGAAAAGTTGTACTGCACTTAAGAACTTAGCTCCTGTCTCATTTATATGTCATGAGATACAGATTACTTCAATGATTTAAAAGGAGCTGCACAGCACCTCTATAGCATGATTCTGAAATAACTCTTGAAAACAAAAGACACATATTTCATTCAGATTCTAAACTGCAGCACCAAGAAATACACATAAAATTTTTATTATGACATATTATTTAAACAGGAATATGCAGCACTTCTGGTAGGCTTTGAAACAGGCAGAAAAGCACAGTATTGTAAACTTAACCAAGTTCTGTTTACCTGACCCTTGACAATCCAGATTACAGCAGGTAGATAGTTAATTTTCACTGTAACCTTGAAATGAAACAACTGTTTCCTTTCCAACACTGAGAAGGGAGACGGATTTCAATAGGTTTACCTGGATAACGTTGCTGTATTTTACAATTTCGCCCAACAGCTTTCTGTTCTCGCTTTCATTCTGCTTTTGTTCCAGCTCTGCTGCATGCTGCAAGAGAATGATTATTTCTTTAGACTCTACAAAAGAAGCACCTGAAACACACAGTGCAAAAAGGAAATGGTATCATAATTAAAGCCTGCAACCTACAAGCACTACTGCACTGGAAATATTGGCACCCAAATCCTGACGCTGATTCTGATTTTTTATTACCCAAAATAGGGACTCTGTCACAATTTATGGGTCACACCTGAGATGCATGCTATTTAAAAATATTTCAAGCCCAAAAAAGTAATTTCATGTGTTTTATTTGATCCTGTAGAGGATAAAAAAATGCTTACAATTAGCTTCTCACTGTCACCTTTTACTTGTTGGGGTTTAATTGTACATAAACACATGGACTTCACAACAAAACAAAAACAGTAGCTCACAATTGGCAACATTAAAATTAAACACAATAGACTGGGTCAAACACAGCCACAGAGCAAACTCTCCACTCCCAGCACTAATTGCTGTGTAACTCTGGCCACACACCACGTGCCTTCCTTGCTGTTTTTAGCTGGAAGCACTGGTGACCTCTCCACTGCCCACAAAACTGTCATCCAGGTTTGACAGGACCTTGCTTTCACTTAATCTCATGCATTCAGTTACAACATCAGGCCAGCTGTTTTTCAGATACAGAGGAGTTGCTCCATCCACACTGTATTTGAGGCAAAATAGAATCTGCAGAAAGGTTCACAAAAGAATCACCTAGACTGAAGGCAAGGACAAACACAATTTTGAGGAATTCCCTGGCTAAAGCATTGAGGACATCTCTGTCCACTCCTCTGCCTAATTCCTGGTAAGGATTTCCAGCATTATTTAAACCAGGGCTCCACCCTGATTTTAACAACTCCATTTTTACTTTAAAATAAAATTTCTGAAAAGCACTACCTTGCTTACAGCAAAGGCAAAACCCCCAGCCCAAAGTGAGATAAACAACAGGCCAGGGGCTATAAATGCCAGTCAGGAGATAGGAGAGCTAAGGAGAATATAGAGTTGCTATGGTGGCATAATAATACCCATCACAGTGGTTCCCAAGGCACTTGTTATTATTCTTTCTGGTGCTATTGTAATTCTACAGCCTGCAGATTGAGATAAGATTACAAATACAGATGTCTCTTACTTGAAGTTTCTTCAGCAGTGCTGCTTCAGTATGGTTTCCTTGTTTGGCTTGCTTGGCTTTCCAGTATTGCTTCTGGGCTGAATATCTGTTCATAGGACACACCTTGAAAAGGCAGTCTGGGGAAAGATTGAAAGAAATACTCCTAAGTCATGTCGAAAGGCATTTCCTTCATTTGTAAGTATGCTTTGGTTAGGTTTTTTCTTTCCAGAAATGTCCAGATACCAGTGTTTAAACACAGCCACCAAGTCAGCTTGGTGGCAATGATACCAGAAACAGGGTGGCATAACATTAGAGTTGAACCTAAAGCCTTTAAAGCCTCACGGGTTCCCACTTTGTGCAACCTCTGTAAGAGCCCCAGGCTGTGATCCTGCCATATCTGCCTGCTGCTTTATTAGCAGCCCAACATCATAGATGCACTGTTTGAAGGCACGTGAAACCTTGGAAGAGTGGTCCTGCTGTCTGTATGCCACACACCTGGCTTGCCCAGCTCCTCCTGGCACTGCTGAATCCAAGGGTGGCAGGGGCATTCAGCAGCCAGCCACCAAACAGGTTCACACAGAGTTTAGATCTCTGTGCCTTCACTGAGTTGGTTTTACTGTTAAGGTTTTTTAATCAAAGTTGACACAAGCTGAACATCACCACTGTCCAACAGACCAGGAAAAAAAAAACAGGTGAGGAAAGAAAAGCCACCTGAGCAGGGTGGCTGTGCAAATGAGAGAAAAGGATAAGGAGAAGGAGGAGACTGCAGTCAATGTTGAGATGCTGAATAAGAAATGAGCAGCAAGGGAAAAAGAATCTCAATACACCAACCCTCATCCCATCCCCACCACCTCCACATGTGGAGCAAGGGGGCTGCAGACCAAGGAAGGGGAGAGATGTCTGCAATGAAACCAAGGGGCTCTTCCCTAAATGCTTGTTCAATTCTTCATCTTTATTCCCCAAAACTGTCACTAATAATTGAAAGTTACTGCTAATTGGCAAGAAACTGAATTTTGTTAAATTCCCTGACTCAAGAGTTTTTTGGGGGGAGTTTGTCCAGTGGCAGTCCTATAAACTGGAAATAGAGGCTCATGATTCATCCAAAGCCAATTATTTTACGAATGATAAACAACATCTAGTCTTGCACAGCCACAATCATCAACTGCTCTAAAAGCAGCAAGACCTGACAGACATTTCACGTAGCAAACGTTGGTAATTGTCCTCTCACACGCCACATCTATTAACAGGCAAGAAGAGGGAAGAGCTCTGCTGTGGGAGTAGTAAGGACACTCAGGCCTGGGTGCTGTAGGGTGAAACTCTTCCCCATCATGGGCTGCAGTCTGGGGCTGCCAAAGGAAGGTCTGTCCCCAGCTACAAGCCCTCCACATTTCACTGGCACAGATGGCCAAGCGCTGGCTGAGGACTGACCCAGCCCCTATTCAAGCAGCAAAGTCTGTCCATACAAAATTGCCCCCAGTGGCAGAACCTTCCTTGGCACCAACCCAAAGTGCTTATGGATTCACCCCTGCCTCACAGCCCTGAGTTGCTGTTCCGAGGAAAAAGTCCCACAAATCCTTATCAAAGCAAACCCAGCCACTCTGCAAAGGTGTTTGCTCTCATTTGACATTTGGAATGGGAATTATATCACACAACCTAGAGTACACAACTCCCAGGTAATTTTTACAATATTCTGGAAACCAAGAAGGTGAAAAAAAACCCCAAAGTGTTGTGTGCCATTAAATTGTACTGTATATTATAGGATATTTTACCTGAAGTATCAGTATCTCAGCTCATAAGACAAAAGTCTGCTATTATTTTCTGTCACAATCTATAATTAACATGCCTTCTCAGAAGGCTTCATGAAATATTTATTTCTCTGAAGTAACAATACCTTCTTTTTATAGGACCAGTCTTCATTTCTCAGTTATTCCCCACACATCCTGCTACTTTGAGTAAACACAGTGCTTCCCATCCTCCTGCAGAGTCTCAGAGCACGGTGCAACCACTCTGTTGAGAACCTTTTCCAAATCAGTATTATTTCAACTGTATTTCCCTCAATTTACAGACTAAAAAAAAATGCTATTATTTGTTCCCAGACAAGCTTTTTTTTCCTATTTTATTTTATTTTTTAGGATTCCAGATGCATTGAAACCAGGTCATCTCATCATTTTTCTCTGTTGTTTTTTTTTTCCTTTTTTTATTTTATTAGAGTAACAAAACTATGTAAATTCAAGCTTCATGATCCTAAACATTGTAAGGAGGTGGAACAGTGCCTGCCCTAAAGATGCTACAGTTCAAATAAACAGGAAAAAAAGAGAAACTGAGGCATAAGACTATAAAGTGACTTTCCACCACACAGCAGATCAAAAAGCCATTCCCTCCTGGAGGTCAGTCTAGCAACCCACTCATGAGACAGAATGTCTCTTCTGACTTCTCCAGACATTCCCAGATAGTCCTAGTTCCCAATCCATTACTTTATGGAGCTTTACATAAATGTTTCTCTTCCTGAGGACTAATTAAGGAGGGAATATCAAAGGTAAGCAAATAGCACCTTCACTCAGGAAGTCTGAAAAGCAAAATAACTCCTATTATGCCCTTTAAATGTTTCTTGATTTTGGATAAAGATGGTTAAGAACAATATTTGTCAGATGCTTTCTCTCCCTGCCCTCTCTTGGCTTTTTTTTTCTTTTCTTAAGTGTTAGAAATTCAACTCTTGCCCATCATGGAAGATTTCTTTGGTTTGCAGAACTAAAGAAATTATCACATGGCTTTACTAAAACCAGAGAAATGGGTAAGTGGAAGTGACAGGGCTATAAAATCACAGTGTGTACAAATCTACTTGTTTTGGAAAAAAAAAATGACAGAAAGGTAAAAAAGAACTAATGTGAAAATGAAAAGGGAAAAATGTGGAGGAGCAAAGAGTCCCAGGCAGGACAGCAAAAAAGCTATCAGGAGTCTGAGAAGGAAATTAAAGCAATTATGGAACTGGGAGAAAAAAGAAAAAAATAAAAGGATAAACCAAAATTATGTAGAAGGCAAGTAAAAAGAAAAGCAGCATATGGAAGAGGAAAGGGAGGGAGAAAGAAAGGAAAAAGTGCAGAGAAATTTAATCAAGGGAGAGAAGAAAAAGGAACAATGTCAGGAAAACCTTAGATCAGACTAAAATCTGAAAAGCAAAGGAGGATATTTAGGAGCCCAAGCATCACTTTCACTGCAGAGGCCTCAAGAAATCAAAGGAATACAAGTAAGAAAGTTTAGACCATCTTAAAAACTTAAGTCATTTTACATTTAAAATAGGAGTGAGACTCATACTCCTTTTCCCGAGTTGCTAAATCTGATCAACAAGCAGGTCTTATCTATGCTATTTTACACCTTGGAAGCTGAAAGTGTTTCCCACTGGAGATAGGAGCATCAAGCTAGAGTGTGTTTAGGGTCCCAGATTAAGGAAACCTGCAGTTGTGTGGCTCATGATGTGGCTTTCTTCACAGGTACACAACTCCTGGCACACACTGTTCTTGCCACTCTCTGTGAACCCAGCCCTGCAGCACAGTAAGCATTCCCATGACCACACTCAGTGCTTTGGATCTCACCAGCTTCAGCTGGAATTAAGACATGAAGCATCTGGTTTGATCAGTCCCTTTAATGCAATACAGTACATGTTCTGTGGGGTTTTTTCCACCAGGCTTCAGGGAACACGTGTGGGACCAAATTCCACCCTCCTTTGCACTGATGCAAATCTGGATGTGCACCCTGGTGAACACAGAGCCCCCCCAGGTTCATCCCAGTGTGACTGGGGGAGGGATGGGGAGCATTGCTTCTTCATATGGACACAAAATGAGAAGCAACCACATCTTTCCTTAGCTTAACAACACTCCCTGCTGCAGGACAATCTGAAACAACCAGAATAGCAACCACCCACTCAAAAAAAAAAGTAAACACATAACAAAAATTAAACTGCTATTTTGAGACACTTCTTTAGATAGGCTTTCAGTTCAGGCCAACAGCTCAGTACCTTGATTTGATCTCTGAGTGAACCCAGTAGGGGAGATGCAAGTTAAAACCACAGTCTTTCTTTTTTGTCCCTCCCACTGGGGAAAGGGTTGATAAAATATTACCAAAAAAGAGCAAACACAGCCCTCTCTGATATTAATTTTCAGAGTCAGTCCTTGAAATCTAAACATCTTGTTAGAAACATGTTTTTCTCATACTTCTTTGACTCCCAGGTCGTGCTCTAACCTCAAATCAACGCCAGTTCAGCTATCAGTGATAAAAACACTGTAAACCATACAGACAGCAGTTCCTATTAGTGAAGAGGCCCTACTCATCCTGCTCTTAGATGTTATTTTCAGTTGCTTATGTCTAATCATACAATTAATCATTCATGCCTAAGTCTTCCTTTCATGTTAAGAACCTACTTAAAGAAGTTTTTGTTTGGTTTGTTAACTTTGCTGCTTTAATTGAAAGCTATTTCCCAGAACATTCTTGGGGAGAAAAATATGGATTTTGCTTAGATTCTTGATTATAAGAACAATATTTAGAAACTCTTTTGCCTCAGGGCTCTGAGCAGGGATAAGAAATTTAGCAAAGCATGGCAGAGATGTGCTTTTGGCTGCTCTCATGGTAGAGACACCTCTGTGGTTCAAGGCACTAAATCTCAATTAGACAGCAAGATTCTGCTGGGCTCTCAGCAAAGCTCCTGCTATTCTTACACTTAGAATTTGACTATAAGGATGAAGGAGAAAACATCCAAATGATAGGTTTATCTTTCCTGCAGCCATCCTCCTGAACACACATTGCTTATGGATACTTGAAGCTGATACGATACTCAATGCCCCTAACACTATAGCCATGCTTTTATAGAAAGGTGGGCTGCATAAACTAATGTGACAATTACTTTTTCACTAATTTACTTTCTCCTTCTTTCAGGTATTAGAGACCTTATAGGACCTTTCAGTACCTTCAGGGGGCTTACAAGAAAGCTGGATGGAGATGAACTTTTTTACAAGGGTGTGGAGTGACAGGACTAGGGGGAATGGTTTCAAACTGAAAAAGGGTAGATTCTTAAAAAAATTGGATATAAGGAAGAA
Organism: Urocynchramus pylzowi; assembly: GCA_013397555.1. Lineage (NCBI taxonomy): Eukaryota > Metazoa > Chordata > Aves > Passeriformes > Fringillidae > Urocynchramus > Urocynchramus pylzowi. The sequence goes on from VZRH01007416.1 coordinate 677,744, forward strand.
ATCGCATCCTGTGAGGGTGGTGAGGCCCTGGAACAGGTTGCCCACAGAAGCTGGGGCTGCCCCATCCCTGACAGTGCCCAGGGCCAGGCTGGATGGGTCTCTGAACAACCTGGGATAGCACAAGGTGCTCCTGCTCATGGAAGGAGGTTGGAATGAGATGAGCTTTAAGGTCCCTTCCAATCCAAATCATTCTGTGTTGCAGCTCATCCAAATTTGCATGCTACCACCATGCCAACAGTCCCGAAATTAAGCTACGGAGCACTTTAAATAAAAGAGAGCTAAAGAGTGACTGGAAGAAAGACTGCAAAAGGAGCTAAGCAGCAGCAGGGAGGAGGAGAGTAGCTACTAAAAAGTTTTGGGGCAGGGAGAAAGAGGGAGAAGAGGGAATCCCCAAAAAGAGGAAGATCTGAGTTAGAGGGAAGGAAAGGTTTGATGCTGTGGAGAAGAGGGAGCAGAGGCAACTGGAGATAAAGGAATGTGTTACCCAAGCAACAGACAGAGGTTACAATAAGGGACAGAGCCAAAACTGTCCACAACTAATGGAAACCACTCCCCTTCAGAAGCTGGGATGTAACTCAGGAGTACAGCCCTTGGTTCCCCCAGCAGCAGAAAACAGCTGTACATTTCCCACTGTCCCATCCCCCTCTGACATCTGCTCCACATGTGCTGCCACCACTGATGGCAAATCATTAGTGCTGGGAGTTCAATCAGCTTCCACCCTGTATCAAAGTGCCCAAATCATCAACACAGAAACCTACCAACTTCTTCTTTCTTTGCCTTTTGAAGTTAGACATGAACAACACAGAGCTGCAAGAAAAGAATTCTAATGCACTGAAGTTATAAAATCAAGCCCTCAAACACTAGACAGTAAAAAATTATGGCTGTATTTTTAAGCCCTGAGATCCTTAGTTGTAGGCATTTGGGTGTACTCAATTATCCTATCACAAATCTTTCCCAGTGACCTTGGTCTCATCTAGAAACCTGGATATGCTCAGCTTTAGAAACACATCAGGGCAGTCCCAGCAACAGAAATATCATCCAAAGAATCCCCACCTGATATTTTGTACAACCTGGAAACTGTGAGCCACTTGCAGGCAGTGAGGGGATGAAATCAAAGTTAAGTAGCCTGAAAGCCACAGTGGATGCTACCCCCAACTCTGCTTTAAAGTTATTCAGTCAGACCAGCGACTGAAATTTTTTACTGTTTGTTAGTTCCTAGGTATGCATCCTCACTTTCTTGGTTTCCAGTATCCGCCAGTGTGCTGAATATTCACAGCTGGAACTGGAACCAACTGCTGATGTTTCCTGAATATATAATGGAAAAAAGTCTTGAACTCTCTGGGAAAGCAGAACTTCACTCTCCCGATGTTTTAAATGCTTTATTTTTTGCAATAGTAGCATATATATAAACATTGCAAATAGAATACTGAGGTTGAGCATGTCAGTGGAACCCCTGACAATCATAGAATGGTTTGGGTTGGAAGGGACCTTAAAGATCATTGAAAATAGATACAAACAGCCATGAAACACATTTCCTTAGCTCTAAATCAGGCAAGTCATACTCTCTATCTCAGAACCAGTGTGAATCCAAGCCCTTTTAAGCCAAAAGAGGCCTGGATCAGGCTAGTAAGACTCTGCTCTGGCACAGCTACGAGTACTTTTTTTAGCAGTCAAGAAGTAAAAACTACATGTTGTCAGTGCACTGTTATTTTTTTTCAATAAGCAAAACAGCAGAATTATCCAAATCTACGAGGTCAAGTTGAAAAAAATCAGATACAGTTTTAAGCAAAAGCAAAACAAAAAGCTGACAAAATATTTGGGGGTGCTCATTAAAATGCTATCTTATCTTGGAAAAAAAAATAAACAATCCCTCAGCTCAAGTAGCTTTGGACCTCACAAGATTCTTCCCATTTACAATGAGAGCAGGGCTGGAGCAGAGTTTGTCACAGAGCAGGGAATCAGTGTTCAATGTACAAAACAGAGCAAGCAATTCTTGGACTACAGGAAAATTCAGCCCCTTCCCCCGTATTTTCCACCTGCCTCTTGTGCCTTCACAAATTTTTTTATTTTGTTCTCAAAATCTGCCGTTCATGCTCCAGTTTGAAACTTCATCCCTGTGGCCACAAACCCCCTGGGAAGTCACATGACAAAAGTGCCAAAGGAGTTAGAACTGCCTCAGTTGGTCATTAAAGAGAAATGATCCCCAGTTACTGACCTCGGAACTTCTTTGGAGGATTAGCAAGGTCACCCGCCTCTGGCTGGACCACACACCGGTCATCCACTAACCTAGAAAAACAAAAGTTATCACATTCACTGAAACATCAATGTTTATACATGCACAGACATGTCTGTCACACCACAGATCCAAAAGCTTCCACATTTCTCCAGTGTAATACAAAAAATACCGTAGAAACTCTGCTATTCAGTTACTAAGCATAACCAAGAAAGTCTTAGTTTTCCTTCCAGAGAGGGATTTCTTCTACAACACTAAATTATGGTCTGTGTTTCAGATCCCACTTTATTTAAATCCAGTTAAAATCCCTTTTATCACACCAGATATATTGATGTTCCATGTAAAATCTATGTTTTCCTTCATCGGCGCCATTAACCCTCAATCAGAAACAGTTTGTTTCTCTGCAGCTGTCAGATTTTCTTCTTCACCATTTCCCATCTTTTTCCTCTGAGGAGGCATGTGGAATTAAGGCTCAGCTCTGATCAAAACTCCCAAGACCACATTTTTCTGTGCTAAAATCAATAAGTATTTCTTTAGTCCACAGCAGAAAATCTAGATGACAAATCTAATATATTTCTTGTAATATTTTAGAAGTTAAATAAACAATAAAATTTAAAATATGAATTGTTAAACTTATCTCAGAACTTCCTAAACATAAATTCAGTTTCCTTTCAGGAAGCATCCTGTAAATAATTTGCCCATTTCAAACAATTATTCAGGAAAATCATGTTTAAGCACACACTACTGCCCTGCCACTTCACAGTAACATTCTTAGCAGCATTTTTGTTGGAAATTGCCAAAAAAAGCACAAATTGGCTTCAGCCAAGCTACACAATAGATGCATTCAGCTTTCACTCAAGTTGGCGAAGGCTTTGCCTCCAGCCATGAGCACAGTGAGGCCAATCCTCCAGCACACCCATGAGTTTTTTACCTCTAGCAAGATGACAAAGTCTCCACTGAGGCTGCAGCTCCCAGAAGCAAAAATGACAAAGAGTTTTGGAAGTCAGCAGTTCCAATCTCATAACAGACTTAGATGCAAACACAAGGTGTCAGTGAGGAAGGGGAATTGTAGAAACAGCTTCAGGAGCGAGCAGGGGGCCTTAGGGAACTGCATTCTTCACAGTCTAGGTTAGGCCAGGCTTAACAAGAACAGAGTGAGGTTTGGAAACATCCTGCATTCTGTCCACATTCTACTAGGCCAAAGTTTCCTATAAACAGCACCTAAAACCTGGAGTCACAGAGAGCTGACTGGAAAGGATTACCTTAAACAGAAGCTTTGCCAAAGGATTTTAATGCCAAGGAGTACTTTTCACTCTCAACAAAATCCCTCACAGGTTTTTAAGGAGGAACCCATAAGGTTTGACCTTATGGGTAGAGGTATATTGAAAAGCCAACCATAGCTCACAAGAAACCTCCTGTGTTCCTTGGTGACAACTTGTGCACCCTTGTGAGAATCACAGCTGTGGGTGAAATGCAAAACTTTCACCATGGCACGTCAGTGTAGCAAAAGCCAGATAGAAGACAAGGTGTTGGTGCTGAGCAGAACAAATGAGATCCTACACACTCTCTGAGCCAGCTAGCTGCAGTGCTCAAACATGCTGGCATTGCAGAGAACAGACACCCACAATTAATACCAATCACCTGCTGTTGAGCATTCTCTAAAGGCACAAAGATAAGGACCATAAAGGAGTTCAGCAGCATTCAGGAACCAAAGACACCCAAGAAGACAAAGGAAAAAGGAGCTGGTGCCACTCCCATCCTATGGACACAAAATCAGAGCACAGAAAGGTTGATTGACAGGTGGCAGGGCAGTGGCATGACAGAGCAGGAACATCATCTCCTGAGCCCTTGCTCAGCACCTCAGCTTCCCACACCTTTGTTTCTTGTAACACAAGACAAAAATCTGAGGAAAGTATTGCTTTGTTTATTTAGCAGCTATTAAATTAACAATTTAATCCCCAGCATTTCCACATAATGCCATTCATCCTGTATTCCAGCTGCTCGACCTTCAGGGAGGCTAACAGCTCCTTGTTTACTCTGGAGGTGCTTGTTACAGTACCATAGGGAGAGCTGAGCTGCACATTGCACATGATGCAAGACTTCAGCCCACTCTGGGGAGGGGAACAGAAGAGGCTTTTCAAGTACAGACCACTTCCTCTGCCACACAATTCAAAATATTCAAATCCACTTTTATAGCGAGCCAAAATCAGCTGCTGGTTTGTTACTGACACCTGCGAGGTGGCTGTGTTAAACAAGCAGCAATTCAAGACCTTTGCAGCCTGCTAACAAATCCATCTGAGATGTGTGAAACCAAACAACAGGCTTGGCTACAAAAGGTCCTGGGCACCTGCAGTGACTGTGAGACCACAGCACAGCAGGTTTTAAGATCACTTGCTTGTAGGTTTGAATAGGAGGCCAAAGTGCACTAGACCAGGCTTTTTAGATAAAGGCAAAATTTATTGTATTATATTTATTGGATTATACCATACAATGTGCAAGCTATGTAAACACTGATCCAAATTATGGAGCCAATATTCAAGCCACTTAACCATGGTACTATCAGAGAAGCCTTAACAAACTTCAAGGGGTTTAATTCCTCAGCTGGACCACAGACAATACTGCTTTGTGCTCTCTCTGCTGTATTTCAGCACCTGCCACATACAACACAATTGCATTTCAGTTTTCCATACGTTGGCAGCACATAAATGACAAAGGAGATCCCTGCACACGTAGGAAATGATCTCTAGCTGAGCTAGTTCTCCCCTGAACACAATAAATACCTGGGGTTTGCACAATCCCTCCAAGTAGCTGCTGTAATTAAGCTGTACAGTTCATTGGTAGTGCCTAAGATAAATCATCAGGAAAGTCAAAACAGTAATTACACCCCTGGACTTCACACATGGCCCTTTGTATTCAGTAATTGCAGAATTAGGGGCTGAAAGCAACAACGCTCGTGGGACTGCTCGTCACAGATGCCCAGTCATTCTCCCACCTCAGCCAGTGGAAGATTTTCCATTCGCTGCAGGGCAAGCAAGGGCAGTTCCTCATCACAGTGCCACAAGCAGCCAACTTTACAGACCAGCAGGTGTTTAAGCCATTAAGGCCTCACACTGTACAGAAGTGTACATAGCTACAGTGTACAAAGGCTCATCAAACAAGAACTGGAGCTACCTAAAGCAATGCCTAGGAGATAAGGTGTGCTTCTCCACAGAGGTGGCAGGGGGAAAGTACAGGCAGTTTCAACTCTCCACTATCATCACAGAATCACCCAGGACGGGTCAGGGTGGAAGAAGCCACAGTGGAGCAGCTGGTCCCACCTCCCTGCTCCAGCAGGGCCACCCCAGGGCACAGGATTGTGCCCAGGCAGCTCTGGAATATCTCCAGTGAGGACACTCCACACCCTTTCTGGACAATCTGTTCAGTGCTCAGACACTGCACAGGAAGAAAGCTCTGCCTCGTGTCAAGTGCTCAAAGCATGACCCTGCAGAGTTCTGCACCTCTCTTCCTCTCAGTCTTCCCCATCATCTGGTGGAGTTGAAGCTGTCTCTTCTCTGCTGAAATGGGAGGAAGGACACAGGGGTGGGAGGAGCAGGACTGAACAACAGCAGTATAACTGATAAGCAAAGTATGTTGGCAGAAAAGTCTAATAGTGCCTGGGTGCATAGATAGGAATCATACATGCTCCATAAGTCTGTGTCCTGCAAGCTCCCCTGATTACCTAACACAGACTAAAGGTAAATACACCAAAGGTTTCTAGGAACTTGAAAATGTAGTGCAAGAGTCAAGGAATAGTTCTACAGCTGTAATCCTAGAAGGACTGTTCCCAGTGATGAGTTATTTTAGATTTACTACTGAGATACAGTTGCATTCTCAAAGAATAAACACCAATGTAAGAAAACAATAGGAAAGGAATTATGGTGGGTTTCATGAATTTTAGGTCTCTTTCATAACCTAAGATTTGTTTGAGATTTGTTTCAAACCTAAGGTTTGTCAAAGAAAGCAGCCACATAATATCATTTATCTTAGCTTCATGCCTTGAGTTTCCAAAATACCATCCTGAAATGTATTTTGTCTCTTCCTACCAAAAGAGATTTCCACCCAATAATCATAGCCAATATTATTAAGTACAACAATACCTGAACAAACACATCAGCACGCAGACTCTCCCATACATGGAACTGCACATGTGTGTGTAACTTGTTTAAAAATACAAGACCCAGCTGCTGATGTCTATTTGGTACTATTTATACATCTATGGTACTATTTATACACATTTGGTACTATTTATACATCTATGGAGTATTTTACCCCTCAAAAAGCTGAATAAACTAAGCTGGAGGCAATGTCTTCAATCTAAGACACTCACATTGCTCAGCTTTTACTCTCTTAATGGTATCATAATTTCACTGCCTTTTTGAGCAGCACAAGGCCTTGGGAGGCAATAGGAAGAGGGGCAAAGTTGGTGACAGGCATCAGCAAGAGAAGCTGGACATTTTAACTGCCAGTGGAGCCCAGCAACATGTTTGTTCACAAAAAATGCTTAGGTTCCATCCCAAAACCACATAACCTCAACATCCCCTCATGAACAAAGGAGCAGCCCACAAAGCCTCCCTTGCTTTGCTCCTCAGATGTGCCTTCACACAACCTCCTCCACAGAAACGTTCCTCCAGAGCACCTGCCACCCAGGACACTTCTCCCAAAGTGCAGCACAAAGCCTCTCCTGTGCTCCACACATCCCAGCAACCACTTGGGAAGAGAGGTGCAAGTCATACCACCAAGAAACCAACCAATAACGAACAATAGGTGATTAAAATTTTGCTGCCCTGGAAATCAAACATCAAATGCCTAAGTGCCAAAACAATCAGATCCACCCAGTTCTTCTCCAAGTCCACCCACTTTTCATTTCATTGAGCCTCTTATCAGGCATCTAGGTCAGCCCACTTCTTGTGTGCTTCAAGTGGTCTCCTGCCAAAAATCTACAGTCATCCTACCTCACCCTTCCCAAAATGTGAGTTCATACTCCTTTCTGACTACCAGTCCTGCTTTAAATGATTTACAGCTCTACGATTAGCTACTCTGTATGAAATGTGTCCTTTTTCCTGTCTCTTTCCAACACCAAGATTTTCACCATCATCTTTTCACATCTTTTCTGGTCCCATACATTAATCCCACCTCAAACAAAACAAAAAGGCTCCTCCTTGCACTTACAGCAGGGCTATTAAACCTCTCTACTATTTAGGAAGATTCCCTGCTAAAAAGCCCTTTTGACAAATGAGAGGACAACAGAACACACTACTTAAAGACTTTAATTCATACCAATGAGGTACAGCAGCAGAGAGACAAGAAAGTCTGGCTCCTGCCTGCCTCAAACCTTAGGAACTTTATACTTTCTTTCCTGAACAAATTTTAATTGCCACAAACACAAAGCATAAAACAGGTTGAAAGCAGCTGTTTAATAAATACCCTTAAACCAGGAAAGCAAAATTCTATGCATCTAAAACATTCCAAACTCCTCAAGGTGTCTAAAACAGCAGACAAGTTTCACTATGACCAATCTTCAGTGTGAAACCAGGATGTGGATGCATTTTATCTGTGCTACACAGAGCAAGAGCAGTCAGCCATTCCCACCATCCCAAAAATGCTTGTGTGGGTCACTTTGTATTAGCAAATGGTGTGGAAACAAGGGCAGGAAGTACAATCCCAAGTACATACTGGGAAACAAAAACACCTCCACACAAGCAAGTAGCTCCACATTTGCACTAATAACTGCACAAATAATTAGCCCTAAAGTTTTTCCCTTATCTGATAGTGCATTCATATATTCGTGTAACTGTACCTGCAGGCTTACATGTCAAGGGAGAGAGGGAGGGAATAAAATAAGTTTTTCTGCTCAATTAAGTAATCCAGCTATAAATCCTGAATGTCATTTTGTTATTCTATTGTATTGTGTTATATCCAATCACGCTTTTAGATTGCAAAAGCTTCTGTTCAGTAGAACTTGTTTATCCCTTTTCATAGCTGTTTAAAACATTGTGCAATTTCAATTAGATTATAAGAACAGAGCTAAAATAAATTATTACCAAGGAATAAAATGTTATTTGGAGGCTACAGAGGAAGGGAGAAAGTATGGTTCTTGGATTTTAGTCTCAGTTTTGCAATTTCCTTGGCCTGCATAATAGGTAAGCCATTAATGCACCAAGAAAGCATTACAGAGCTTTGCTTGGACATACTAATTTTTACCAAGCAAATGAACATTTGCAGAGTATTTCAAGATCCTCACATCAATACAGCATACATCAAGACATTTTCAGTGGTGCCAAGCACACCTATTTTCTGCTGTCAAAAGGGGACTGGGAATTGGTCACAGTCACAAGGCTGAGAGAGCTCAAGAAGTGTTTGGACAATGCTCTCAGGCACAGGGTGTAATTCTTGATGTTGTGCAAGGCCAGGAGTTGGATTCAATGATCCTTGTGGGTCCTTCCAGCTCAAGATATTCTGTGATTCCATGGGGAATTGGCAATGGGAGCTGTCCCACCCACCAGCTCCCTCCCCAGGCACACCCAGTCCTGCTGTACTTCTCTACAACATTGGCGCTCTGCTCCCAGGCAGGTTTTGGCTTCAGTCTGTCTCAGTGCCTTTGATAAACAAATTACATTCCCATAAACCCAAGGAAATTGTTGATTTCTTCCTTTGTTTCTTTTGTATTTTTTTTTAATATGAAAAGTAAGAGTCTATCATACAAGGATGTTACGACAGCCGAAAGGCATTTAATTGGAAAACCCTTCCACAGGCAAACCTGCTTTTGGGTGAAATTTGTATTAAAGCTAAAAAAAATGAAATTATAAAATGAGTACTAGGAAAGCTTTCTGAAGGCTTTCTTTAGTGGCTTGCAGAACACAGACCCACTCACATCACCTGAGGACTGGACAATTTCTCCATTACTAACATTTTCCTTTTAGGTGAAATCTCAGCTGTCTTTGAACAGACAAAATTTCCACCAATGTCTCTGAGGCCAGGATTTCACCCCCATCATCCCAGCTTCCCAGAAGTGCACCGAGGGATAAAGTTTAAAGCAGCAGCAGTGTCAGCACCTCACACTGTGGGTCATTCATCAAAGATTTAATTGCAATCTAACCTCTGCAGCATTTCCACTTAATCCCACTAACTACACATGGAATGCAAACACTGTAACAAGCCCAGGATTTGGCCCAAATTTAGATGTAAATCAAGATTACACACATGACTTTAACTCTGCTTGCTCAAACCTTACAACCACCTGTAACAGGTCTGCAACTCAACTGTCTCAATGTAAGAAAGCACAGATAAAGTAGAATTACTAGGTATATCAACCTAACACACATTGGGAACACTGACACTGGGACCACTGTAAACTAGAAATGAGGGTGTCAGAGGCAACCCTGCATCTTTATGTGAATTTTAGGCATGTAGCTCACTAACCAGTCCTTATCAAACTGAGCAGTTTAAAATCCCATGGTACACAGTGACTTCAGAAAAGAAATCCTAGTAACAGCATCACTGCTCCCAAAACCAAGCAGAACTCATTGCAGAGTTACCTATTCAGCCACAGACAACAAGACTAAGCCAGCAGCATAGGGAAAATAACCCAAATCAAAAGAAATCCCATGTTCAGTTTACAACAGAAGAATTTGAGGGTTTTTTTCTCAGCTCAGCACATATTTGTGAATGGCCACTTGAAAGGACTGCTTTGAAGAACTATGTGCTAATAAAAGGAGTCAGAAAGGCTGGATCATTCACTGTTAACAGCACTTAATGAAAATGGAGAGATTTACCCAGAAAAACACTGTTGAGAAATGCCAATATCTGTCCAGTGATCAAAAAGTGACTTCATCCCTGTAATGAAGGCAGTCACACCTACTCATCAAAATGGCAACACTTACTGTGGAAAGGAAGCATAAGCAAAGGAAGAAAATTAGGAAACTTTGCTGAAATAGCACAATGTTGTTTAAGCAGGCAAAAATACTGTTGTTTAAGCAGGCAAACCAGCCTCAGATGCTACTGTAAGGCCCATAATGAACCTCAGCATCTGGAATGACAACATATATATAGGCAAACACATGTATACAAAAATATATACATACACAAATATACATGAAAAAAATTATCAATCCTGCAAACACAGGTTGGAATGTAAATCCTGGAAAATGATCCAAGTTCTTTCTCCATTTTGTAACACAAACAGCAATAATCCAGGAGACCAACCCATGTCACACTATGTAAAAATGTGAGTGGAAAACATTGCTCAGCCAAAGTGCTGACATTTTATGCATTCTGTGGTGCTTATTTTACACAGGAGAGGCAAATTTTACATGCCTTATTTTTTCTTAAGTAAAAAAAAAAAAAAAAAAAAAAAACCACCAATTTTTTAGACAATACAGAAAACAAAACCCTCCGTGTTACAAATGCTTATATGTTAGGGTACCAAACAAAGAAAGGGCTCACCTCATTTCAGAGGCCAACAATGGGGACAAGTCCCAGGCTAGTGTGAGCACATGTAATTCCACTGAAACTAGTCAAACAGCCCTTTTCTGCAGCAACTCAGCACCTGACCCAGTGCTTTTTATATCCTTCCTTTAGTGCACCTTCCTTCAGCAGCCCCAGAAACTGTCCAAGAACACTCACACAACACATCCTGAGCTGCCACAGCCCCTTTCCATGAGATGTGCAATATCCTGGCACTGGGTGCAAACCTGGGCTTTACACCAGGAACATGAACCTTTCCTGACCACCCCCTTGCTCTGGAATTACAGCACTGCCTGGTTTTGCCTTCAAATAATGAGACAGCTCTCAGCTTGAACAGCATAAACACCAACAAGCTTTTAGCCAGAATGCACTCCAGCTCCCAAAATACTGCTGCTGGTTTCAGCCTTTACTTCTGCCACTGGGGACAATGACTTTGGCTGGCAGGAATTCCCTGAATGAGGTCTGCTCACCCTTTGATGTGGCCAGCTCTCACCAGTGGCCGTAAGAATTGTGCACAGGAGATACCTCCACATCAACACGTGCTCCAGTTGTCTCAAAGGATTGTATGATTTTTATTTTCACTTTGCAACAATAAATGTTTACAAATTTTTGCAGCTGGGCCAGGTATTTTTGCATATTCTCCTTGCTTTTCTCTTTCTTCAGCAGCAAGGTAAAAAAAAAAACCTTCCAAACAAAAGACAGCTGAGAAATCACAGCAACTTTATTTACTTGTTTTAAAACCAAGAGCCAGTTTCCTACAGGGAGAGATCATTTTGGGAGCTGGTCCAGATTGTCTCAGAGCTGCTTTCCCAGTTGCTGGGAGCCCTTTGCCACACCTACCCCCGACCTGTACACACTCGCTTGAGAGAGCCCCACGGAGCAGCTCAGAGCAGAAACCTGAAGAGGAAAAGCTTGGGAATGCTCTGGCCACAGAGGAAGGAGCTGGGAAGTAGAAGAGTCACGAAAGAGCAGCCACAAGCAGAGTGGCAAAACAGTCACTTCTAGGCAAGTGGACAGGTGTGAGCCCGTTCTACTTGTGGGAACTTTTCATAACCATCATTTTAAAGCAGGGAAATTACATAACAAGCAGGTTCACATCTCAAAACTGTTCCAGACCTTTCTCAAACCAACCACCAGGCAGGCTGGCATCTCCCACCAGGAGGCTACACTCACAACAGCCCATCTCACATGCCCAAGGACTCTCCCAGGCTCTGAGGCACACATCAGAAAACCCCACATCTGCTCAGCAGAGCTCAGCATTCTAACCAGAGTGGCTGCATGCTCCAAGAAAAGATTCTAGGACCCCTCCAGGCCCATCCCTGCACAGGTCTGGGGGCAGCATAAGTGGCAAAAATCACTCCAGGAAACACTAACAGCAGTACAGGCTATTACATGCAGCACCCAGAGCATACAAGTGCAGGTGTTTATTTATTAATACAGATTTTTCTTTGGTCCACCTGCACTCTCAGTAATGACTCTGCTGAGCACCAAGGAGCTCTGACTCTCCGGCTGTGCTGTCACCTGTCAGTCAGATCACCTTCTAAGGTGTGTCTTAACAACAAGCTCTGTTACAAAGAAATGAGTTTGGCCTTCTACCTTCAGGCCCTCCAGTTCGGCAGCATTCTTTTCAGCTGAAGGAAGTGCTTCCAGGTCTCCTCGCACAGCTTATCCTGACACCTTAACGGAGGAAAAACACCTGCAAATAATCACTTTCTACTGGGAAAACTGGAGTCTTTTATCACTTACATACATTTACTGGGAATTAACTGGCAGAGAAACAAAGAAATCAGGTTTTCTAGAAAAGCCTGCACTTGCTGATACGATAAGTGGAACAATGATATCCACTTCATTTTTCCTTTTTAAGTGCATTGCTGCTGTACACGCATACACTTATCAACACTCATGCTACAAATCCCACAGAATCCATGGGTTTTAAAGATGCAGACTGTGTTTGACCCGGGAAAAAGGAGCATGGTTCCTCCTTCTGGATCAGTACCAAACGCAATCTGGGCACACACAACGCACCCTCTCCCTCCAGTGCCAAAGTATATACCTCAGAAAGCAAAGGCAAACCAGCTCCAGGGTTACACCTATCCCCTGTTGCAAAAGCTCTTCAAGCCAAAGCAATCAACTCCAGAAGAACTGTGATGCTATCACAAATTTTATTCCAAACCGTGCGATCTTTGGTATCTTTTCTATGGGTCTCCTTCCTGATGCTGCATTGAGAGAGATTAAAAACCTCTCTACTTTCACTGGAAAGGAAAAGAGTGTGTGTTCCTTGCTGTCACCACTGCCCCAAAAAATGTGAAAAATGGCCTCCAGCTCTAAGAGCTCAAAAACCAGAAGACCAAGAGAACAGATGCACGCATGATTAGTTTTTTAAAAAATCTCACCATTTTTCAAACCCCTCTCTTTTGTTTCTGGGGGATCTGACTCATAATTTTCAGAAGCAAACAGGAAGCACTGCAGACATCTCCAAGTGTTTCCTCTCTCCACCCTCCCACCCACCCCGCTTGTCTTTTACATAATTTCTGGAGACTTTGCTATTCCTTTTGCTGTATTAGCAATCAAATAGCACTTCCCCACACCAGCTCCAGTGCACTGAGGTGCAAGAGACCCTCCTCTGCTCAGCTCCAAGGGAGAGACATCCTTCCTCCCCTTGACAGGACAAAGCAGGGCTGTCCCTGCCTTAGGAAGCCAGGCCTTGGGGGCTGGCAGGAGCCAGCTGTGGGGAAATCAGTCCTGCTCCCCACCGCAGAGTGGGACCTGGAGCAAGAAACAGGATGAAGAAGTGTTAGAAGGTAATGTGCCGGGAAAGCCTTTTTACCTAGCTCCATTTATTACAGCGCTTCCTTTCATTGTATACATGGGAAAAAATAACATTTCCCCTTCTCCACTCACCAGCAGGACCTGTCAGAATGCTGGGCAAGCAGCTGCTTGGCAGGCTGGGCAGGAGGAATGGCAGAGGGACAGCCTTGGGATCAGCTCCTCTGCATGCAGAGCAGAGCCCTGGCTGAGCAGATGGGGCTTTATCTTGTCCTGCAAGAAGTTCTTGATACCCTCAAGCAACAAGGGTGTGGGGAAGGGCAGAATCCAAGGTGTGGGGAAGGCTGGCAATGGAATGGCACAGGGCTCCAAGACATGAGTGAGGGGGACAGAAACAATATAAGGGATGACAGGAGAAAATAAATTACCTGGTTTGAAGAGGACCATGCAGCTCCCACAAGGAACTGGAGAAAGGTCAGAATGTGATGGGTGATGGACTAAGCAGCCACCATCCCTTACTGCTGCATGACCAACTCTCAACCAGGATGGTGGGGACCATGCAGAAATGTAATTGAAAGCCACCTGTTTCCCTTTTTAGAGATGTCAGCTCTCTCTGGCCAGAGCAGACAAAGTAAATGGGATAAATTTTAGCAGCTCTCCTCAGGAAGAGGGCACTGTGCTTTTCAGGGTGCTTTGTGTATTCCATCTCTTTGTGCCAGTGCAAGGACTTAAATGCAATTACAGGCAAGCCTGTGATCCTGAGGTTTATTTTCATGACACCCCTGTTCCCATAGAGACTTTGTAGGAGCAACCGGTGCTGCACACTCTCCCTGCAAGGGGAACCTGGACACAAAAACAAGCATACCAAAGCTCACATCTAGTTTCAAGTTAAACTAATTGGTACAAACAACCCCCATTTAAAAAGTTCTAATCTAACATGGTGCAATAATATTTAGCACAGTAAAACTATTCTAACCTTTTTCTTATCACTCCACAAAGCTCTCAGACACATTATCACAAGAGCTTAACCTGCTGCCTGGCACATTAAGATTAAAAACCTGCCCACTGCCTCAGCTACTATTCCCTATTCACTTGTGCATAGTAAATAATACTCCACAGCTATAAGCTGATCTGAAAAGATAGCAGAGCACCCCACCCAAAAATCAGCTCCGTTTTTATCACCTCCCCAGATTTTATGACCTAATCAAAAAGCCAATCATCTATCGCTGTGGTGCAGCTTTGCATACAGTTACACAGTTCCTTCTCCAAGTCAAACAGCACCACATTGTCTGGGATAATCTCATCCACTCACATAAACAATTAGTCTGCTATATTTTGATTAACACTTCCGTTTAAGAGGACATTGAGACGCTTCAGCCTGAGTAGAAAAAGGCCTGGCCTCCTGCTAAAACAGACATGCTTTTCCCAAGCTTCCTCCCTGACTGGAAATCCCAGCTGCCAGTCTTGCCTCAAGCACCTCTTTAGAGCAGAATTCTCCACTATTTTCTGATTTGACAGATGGAAATAAAACAGCATACCTGATGCTGCAGCATATGTCACAGTTGAGACAGTCACGATACACAGAATATCACTGTATAACTTTAGAAGGCTTGAACCCATACAGAATAACAGGCTGTCACTTCAGAAGGCTGAAAACATCTACTCTTCTTGTTCTTTAGCCCACCCTTTTATAGCCCTCACGTTCATGCACTGCCCCTGTGTGCCCTCTGCTCCCTTTGGTGGCTGGTCAGTGCACCTGGGCACTCCATGGCTCATTGCCTTCAATGCTGCTCCCCTGTCCTGCACAGCTGTAGCCCATGGGGGATGAGGCTCAGCCCCAGCCCCACTCCCAGTCACCTGAGCTCCTTTGAGTTACAAGACCCACAACATTCAACAAAAGAACTAAGTTGACCCAAATGCAGGCAAGGGCAAAAGTAAACATTAATCTGGGTCATTCATTTCACATTACAACCTTTCAGAGCCTGAGGGTCTCTAAGCAACAGTCAACCCCGTTAGCACAAATCATCTACTGAATTGCTTAAGCATATGAGCTCATATTGCTTAGAGAGGGCTGAGAAACACTCACATAAACTGTTTTGATGGGGAGCAGTAATGTGAAGCCACTGATAAAAAACAGCTTGCAGAGTAAGTGTACATCCACAGCCTTGGTGGTTTGAAAAACTATTCACCAAGGCAAAAGACACAATCATCTCTGATGACACCACAGTTCACTCACATATAAATTCTTCCATCGGTACAGTGCCCTAACTAAGACATCAGAAGTTAACTGCTCTCTTGTGATCAATTAAGATAGAAATAGATATTGGTTAAACCTAAATATTATCATATTTCTTAGAAAAACTGAAGCAGAGACAAGGCTTTATTCCACTGCATGTATATGCTGCTTGCTACTCTGGTTACTTAAAAGGACTACAAATTATTCCTGTATCTCACAATGTGCTGTTCATCTGGCTGGACTGCAGCTTTGTGTCAGCAATTCTGTGAGTTGGAAGTGAGCTTGAGCCTTTGTTCTTTCTTTTTTCTAACCTTTAGTCTGAAAATGTTTTAGAACATGTTTTTGTTTATTTTTACCTTTCAAGTTTAATTTTTGTCATAGGAAAAGAGCACCAAAAATAACTATTTGTTTGTGTTTAAAGCTCTGTGTTTACACAACAGAAAAGCTTGTCTCTAGCTTGTCATCCTGAAATTAGAAAAAAGTATCACAGCACTTAGCTCACCAAAGTTCTGCTAAGTTCCTGCCAACTAACTTTGAAGAGATCCTGTCATAGCTGTGGAGCAGACTTTCAATGGCATTTAAATCAGATATTCTGCTGGCTTACTGTGGCAACAAAGTGCCCAGTAAACAGCTGACCAGCAAGTGCTCAGTTCTCTATCTGCAAGGGATGGCACAAATATCCAACTTCCCCTCCTCTCAGCACACTGTAGCCAAGGTGGAGGAAGTAAAACGAGATTTCACAGCACTCCCTGTAATCCCCTCTAGGCAAGACCCATCTGAAAGCAGCTGCTGCCCCATTAGGGCTGATATGAATCAGAAATCCAGACACACAGAATTTCATCTGGACACCCAGGTGCCAGTTTAACAGCAGGTTAACCCAGGTGGGAACAGCAGCCTCCAAAGAGAAAATCCCTCAGACTAGGACCAAACCATGTGGAAAGAGCTACCAATATTCACAATGCACAGGAAAATCCCCCTCCCTCTCCAACTAGATCAAATAACCCACACTTCATTGCATTCACAATAATTTAGTCCCATTTTATATGGAGAAGGACTGAGAACTCACAGAAGGTATTTAAGGTCCACCCTACAAAACAGATCCATATTTCTTTTGGCTGCAAAAGTCAGGGAGAAAAAACCTGCACCAGTTTTTTAACACAAACAACGAGTGCCTTCAACAATCCTTAGAAAACAAGTACTGAGATTTGATCCCTTAAGTTACCAGTACATAAAAACAACCAAAACCCAGCCAAAACACAGAAATTCCAAACCTCCTTCAATGGGTAACATCATCCACCAACAACAGACACCCACAACCAAAGTGTAGAGACCACTCTGACAGCATTTGAAGATACTTGAAGACATTTCATCACTCAGGCAAGCCTGTGAATGCAGTATCTTTGTTATCCTCAGAGGAGTGAAGTGATTGAAAAGAAGAGCTGACAAGATATTTTCAGTCCTTTCAGGCTAAAGGAATAAAATTCCTCTAGTTCTTCTATGACCTCTGCTAAACTGAGATAATAGATGAAAAGCAGCTACTGAAAAAAAATGCTTTCACCTCAGCTTGTTGGAAATCTTGATTCTTGATCTGGACATGAACTTGGTCTTCTTGGTCTATGCACTTGTCACTACAAGGGTTATTTTAACACATATTTGAACTACATAGGAAAAGGAGGCATAAAGGACAATTGGGACTGAATTCTCCTTGATTCATTATGTCTCACATCCAGTCAATCCCTGAACTTCATAAGCTCTCCTGTAAAATTCCATCCAAGAGATGTTCATGTTACCGAACAGGCTGGAACAAGCTTTTCCAGCCTAGTGTTTGAACTTCTACACAGTCCACATCACCCTAAAAGTTCTTTATGATGTAGGAATTTGCTTTATATTGAAACTTCTGGAGTATAATTCATATTCTCATCCACTCTTGTTTTAAATTCCTCAAAAGCAGTGGGACAGAGTGCCCTCGTTTCCTTGAATCTATAAAATAAAAGAGTTGAAGGTAGAAGTCCATAATGATCCTTTCTACCCACACCCATCAGCCTGTGGGCACTTTGAGATAGGGTGTCTTTTCTGAAAGCCTGCAGTCTCAAAGACTTAGCAAAATTACTTGGAATTCCAAATTCCCCTTTGATCCATAGATGGTTTACTCTTGTTTCTATATCTACAAAAGTCAATCAGCCAAGTTTCTCTTATTTGCAGTGCCCTTTGGTGCCTGACTTCACAAGCACCCGGTGATTTTGTGAAATAAATCACAACTGTGTCAGTGGACAGTCATAACTAGCAGTTCTCTGGCAGAAAAAGCCCCTCAGCTCCTCAGCCACACACTCCAGTGATGCCCCCATAAGACACTGTTGAGCTGGGCTCTCTCTTTTATCTGTCTAGTCAACGTCACATTTCCTGCACCATTTCCCACTTCCTGCTTGCATGCTACCAAATCATACATTCTGCAAATCAGCCATGACTCTTCCAGCACCCCAGTTTCAGCTGCTTCAAAGCCATGATACAATTTCTGAATGAATATGACCACCTGTGTACTACCTCATTTCTGAATTCCAATCTTGCCTGATGAGATCAGAAAACCTTGATCTTGCCACTTTGAGGGGATGCTACGCTTTCAGATGATTCCAAGAGCCCAAATGGTCTATGAAAGCTTTTGGCTGATCTGCAATCTGTTCCAGGAGCAATACATTCATCAGGTGTGTCATTCAGCAGGTTTTGCACCTTATTCAGAAGGGTTTGCAAATTATGAGAAGGAAAGAAAAAGCGATGCCTTTTTCAGCAGTCATTCCTTGAAACCGTTCCTTGATCTTCTGCCGAAGGCAATATCTGCAAAGAGTTAATTTGGGTGAGGCATCAAGGTGACCCTGTTGCTCCCAGATCTGTGAGCACCCATGAAAGCACAGCCCTATTAATTCCTACAAGGAAATGTGCCAGCTGCTCTCCAGATGCCTCAGCATAGTACTGACCAGGTACTTCTTCCTCAGGTAAATTAAAATGAAAACATCTGACATTTTAAGCACCAAGAGGAGGTCCCCTCACAGAGGTCAAAAATTTCTGTCCTACTTTGTCACCTTCTGAGCTGCCCCTTGCCCTCTCATAGCTGTGCTTCCACAGCTGAGTAACTGATCTGCGAGGTCATTCCTAAAGTCAAGCCTCTGCTGAGGCTCAAACACAAAGCAACCCAAAGTTCCCCTCACCTATATTTTGTGGAAAAATAGAACAGAACCACAGCAAATATATTTTTGACCAATGCAGTGACCCCACCCTGCTGTTTGAGAGTGGCTTTATTTGCCACTCATTTCCCTAACTTGCCTGAACAGTTCTTAATTGCTGCCCATAAAATGTTTCACTTTCATCTGCAAATCATCACTCTAAGTGTCACTAGGAAACCTCTTTGCTTTGACTCCTACTGATGCACCCAGCTCTTTTTCCAGATGGCATTTTTATTCTTGCTTTAATTCTACCCCCAAGGCTTCCAGTTCTTGTATTAGAAATAATATCAGCTCTCTCTGGTCTCTTTTCTTTTCTGTGATTGCTTCTTGTGCCATGGATCCACATGAATGCCAGTCTCAAATTTACACTTTGGAAGTCGGATCCATCCCATGATACCAGATTATTGTTAGTCTGAAGCAATTATGTCAATTCTGGAGACTTAAGGGCTGTTTCTGCCATAAAGAAAAGTTTGAGATGATGTCAGGTATTTTTTCATTGGTCATTTGGAAATAGTTTCATATAATCACAGAATCATTTAAATGGTTGGAAAATACCTCTAAAATCATTGAGTCCAATGAGTCCAAGAACTCATGAATTCTTGTTTTCCTGAACCCAGTACATATCAAACAGCAGGAGTTTATTTGACAGCAGTTTTCAGACAGAAGAGTGCTCAGTGGCATACTCATTTTATTGCTCTTGGGTCAGTAGATGTTCTTGTCTACGACTGATGTTTTTCTCTTGTGTTCTCTGTACTGATTCAGGCCTGGATACCTTACCCTGATGATGCTGAATTTCTTTCTAAGAAGTTTCTTGGGTAACACAGCCCAGGGGTTATGCAGCTTTACCAAGTAAGTGCTTTGGGTGGTGACTTCTATTGCTCCACTCATCAGGTTACAGAAAGGAAGCAGGATTTTCTCCCTCACCTCCATTACAAATGAAGAACATTAATTATACTTATCAGTCAACGAGGTTCCCCCCAATGGGTGAGCATAACAATAATGCCAGCAAGTGTAAGACTCTCTTCAGCACACAGCTTTCTCAAAATGATAAATTCTGCATCTTTAGACACATAGTTAGAATAAAATAAAACAACACAACTTTTGACACGTGGGAACCTTAATGAACTAACTAGCTTTGTCACTACTGGCATAAGCCCAGTTACTGTGAGACAAACCAATACAAAAGAATTTATGCATTGAACAGCTCGTCCCATCAATGCTTATAAAAGAGCACTGGCCCAGAACTTGGAGTCTTTGGTTGTATTCCACAATTTGTCAACAACCTTGCGCAAGTGGCTCCTCTGCTCGTGTCCCACCCCTTAATCCACTGTTTCCCTTCAAACATGCTTTAGATCCATGCTTTAAAACTCAAACCAGCACTGTCCCACTTCCAGCTGTGCTCAAGGAAAACAGTTCCATTAAGAGCAGCCTAATCACAGGGACACTTTAATCCAGCACAGAGAGGAAATGGATCAGATGAAATCCAGAGTTTGATTCCACCAGCCCCATGCACAGCACAGCCTCAAATGAGCTGTTACAACCAAACTTTACATACCATGGTTTTACTGTATTCCAGATATTACAGGGGGAGGGGGTGTGGGACATTCATTGGTCCTTGCCTTCAGTGACAGCAAAACCTGTTCAACTACAAAAGTTAATACAGACAAGACTTAATTGCCTGCCAGCTCCTGACCTTGTTTTGTTTCTGCAAGAGAAGCTAACACAAACTGAGCAAACCTCTAAGCCAGACCCTGCAGCTGCCCAGGGGCCACAGCAATGCCCTCTCTGAAGAGCCAGGCATCTGCCTCTGAGGGGTCTCTTGATCAAATCCTAATTTACTTTTTAATACTCAGAAGTATCAAGCCAGGGAAGTAAAAAATCTGAATTTGTATCCTATTCAACAGGTTATTTTAAAAAACTGTCTCATGACATCTTTGCAGTTTAAGTCCACAAATTTGCAGGTGTAGAACCTACATCCTAAATCACTTATAAAGGAAATAATGTCATGAAGCTTTGCAACGATTTTGTGAGTTACTTTTTCTGAGGAAAATAATATATAATACAATAAAATGGCCTGGACTGGAAGGGTCCTTAAAAATCATCTCGTTCCATCCCCCAGCCATGGGCAGGGACACCTTCCACTATCCCAGCTTGCTCTGAGCCCCATCCTACCTGGCCTTGGACACTTCCAGGGATCCAGGGGCAGCCACAGCTGCTCTGGGCAACCTGTGCCAGGGCCTCAGCAGCCTCACAGGAAGAATTTCTTCCCAGTATCCAATCTGAACCTGCTCTCTGTCAGTGTGAAGCCATTCCCCCTTGTCCTGTCACTCCAGGCCCTTGTCAAGAGTCTCTCTCCATCTTTCCTGCGGGCTCCCTTCAGGCTGAACAATCCCAGTTCTCTAAGCCTTTCCTCCCAGGGGAGGTGCTCCATCCCTTTAATCAGCTTGGCTAGCCTGTCACACATAAATTGTTACCTTCTCACCGCCAAATTTAAAAAAATCATTAATTTTTCTGTATGTTATTTTGTATTTTTATGATTTAAAGGCAAGGTTATTCTTTATAAATAACGTGCTACAATGGTACATAAGGATATCTGCAGAGATACCTGAAAATCTCATTTGAAACTTCCTGTATTTAGTGAAGTAATCAGCTTTACAATTCTCACAGCAACACTAAAATCCAAAATACTTATACATCAATTCAGGACTTAGGAAACCTGTTTGACAGTAAAGTTTGATTTACTAAGTTCTGTCTTCAACTTGGGAAGCATTATAGACGTTGCCCAACCTGATTTTTATATTGGTAAGCCTGATGGAAAGCCTCATTTTACTCCATTGAAATTCCACAAAACTCTCCACTAAACCCTGACTTTTCTGCTCTCTGTAAAGAGCCAAGCTCACTGAGCCCTGTCAGATTTGGAACAGGAGTTTATGGATTGGCACCCTCACTGGTGCCAGACAGCAAAGCAAGGACAGTGCATTCTGCTGAAACTGAGACCACCTTAGCAAAAACTGATAACCTAAAAAAAATGTCCAAAATGTTAAAGAAAACATTATTAACAGGCAGTTAACCTTTTTCACTCCACACAGTTTGTTGGTTTGGTTTGTTTTGGGTTTTGGTTTTGTTTTTTTTTTTTTTAATAAAGGATTTTTTAAAAACCCAACATTCTAGGAAGGCTTTAAATTTTTATTCTTTGATCAGAAGAATGAAACTTGCTTAGTGATGCATTTGAACATTTTTCAGCATTCACAGCTGAACAAAGATCTGCTCTCAGTGTTTTCAAAAGTGATATCCAGTCTTTCCTAATACATTGGTTTTGCTTCCTCTCTTTATTTATTGTTTCTGAACAGTAAAAAAATATTAGCCAGACTGAAAAGGTGACTGAGAATATTTCAGCAAAGCACACGAGGGAGAAGCTGAGGATATCCAAAAGTAAGAGAGCTGTAGGAGCTGGGATTTTACAAATCAAGTCAGGTATTGTGAGATCCAGGACAAAACTATACTGCTCACATCCAACTTTGCTGCCCTCTAAAGCTGCCAAGTTAAATTTTCCACATCACAGTGCTCAACGTGACACAACTACCCAAAATTTACTCTTAAGAACTGGATTCCTGTCTTTTTACTGCGGGAAGCAGGTATAAAAAATCTGGGGCTTACTAAGAGTTTAAGCAGTTGTTTCCCTAATTCTGTGTGCTTTCAACTGCCCCTACAGCACTGATTAACTTGTGTGTGTCAAGTGCAGGGAATAAAAAAGCTGTTTGAAATTCAAACAAGCCTCTAAGAGAAAATCAAGATAAGAAGCCTAAGCATTGAATCACAAGAAGTTTCTGTATTTTGAGTTGCATATAAAGAGCCTCGTCTCAGGGTTTGTTTGTTGATATTCCTTTCAAATGACATTGATTTTTATCTGTTGGAGGTCAAAGAACAAAAACTTGACTACTGTTTTAATATCATACAGAAAAGAGCTGGAGGAAGCTTAACCACAGAGAAAGCTGAGTTGTAGGGGACCCACAGTGATAACCACCACATTTGGATATGCTCTTCCAGCCTCCTCCTGCCAAGAATTTCATATAAATTTCAACCCAATACCTTCATTCATGCAGCAGCAATGACCTGGAGGGACATTTCAAATCAATTTTCCAAACTTTATTATATAAGAAGATTACCAAGTACCCCAATTTGTTGTATCTAACTTTTCTTGTTACAAAAACTGTCACAGGCAATCTTAAAACTGCAATTTCTTTCTGAGGAACTGGCATTTCACCTCAGACATTCTCTTGGAGAAGGTGATATAAAATATTAATTTTCCTGAACAAAGTCAAAAACCTTCAGAACAAAAAACAAACAAATATTCAATTATTTGAAACCTCACCAGCCTTAGCACAGGCCTCAAACATTTGAAACAGCAAAGTAAACAGTGGCAAAGGCAAGGCAAGCTGACTTCTTCCCTTTGAAAAGAACAGAGTTTGTCAGTAGCTTTCAGAGCTGTTTTCTCTCAGCAGGTGCTGCAGATCTCTTGCTCCTCTTCAGCCCCACTTCCCTTCTAACATTTCTCTACTCATTTCTCATCCTGAATTCATCAACACACCTCTCTTCCTCCCTTTCATCCAGCAAGGGCAAGGGAGCACTGGAAGGACAGGGGAGGCTGTTTTCCTCACATTCTTCTCTGCAGCCTATAGCCCACTCTTCAGGGTCCTCTTTCCTTTGTTACTAAGAATTGATTTTAAATCACATACTTTGGACAATGCTTTATTTCTACTTAACAGCAATCAAAACATGCAGAATGGATGAGGATAAGAGGTAGACAGAAATTGAGGCACAGAGTCACAAAACCAGCAACAAGACCATTCCTGACACAACGTTTTGGCTACCACAGCCAAAAAAGCCCCTCAAAGCCTCAAGCAGAACTTAATATCTGACATGAATAAGTACATTTTAACCCTGTGTTTTTCTCGTTTAACTCTGTTTCCAAAACCTTACCTTGCAAGAATGTAATTTGTTCCTTACTTGTAGTGAACTGAGGCACTAAAACCAGAAATTTTTACTTCTCCAGAGATGGGGAACACAAAGCAGCTGGACAACTGAAGCTCTCCTGTGACCCTACAGAAAAGGAATCTGGAAATCCTGGGAATTGGGATTCACCTCCCACACAGATGCAGGTCAGGTTGAGGGCTCTTGGTGCCCAGTGTCAGCAGAGAGAAGCTACCCCTGCCAGGTAAAACTGCTGCCCCCCAGCAAGAGGCAGGTATCACAACAGCCCACAAAGTCCTACAGAAAATTCCTTCCTCAACTTAGACCTGCTAAACCTGGGCAAAATTCACAGGGGCAGAGAAAGACAAGCCCTCCATGCTGGAGAAGTGGTGCTGGAGAGAGCCCTTCACTCAGGAAGACTCTTGACATACATCTGCAAGACTCTTGGGGTTTTTTAAAAAATGGGGATAACATGCTTTTTTTGTTTGGTTTGGTGGTTGTTTGGGGTTTTTTTGGCTAATCCTATTCTCAGAAAGGCCATTTTACTTGAAACTTTCCACAGCAAAACATTCAGCCCCAGGCATCTACCCTGGGTCCCAAACATCAAGGTTTAGCACCATAAACAGCCAGAACCAGGACCCCTGT
This sequence comes from Urocynchramus pylzowi, assembly GCA_013397555.1. NCBI lineage: Eukaryota > Metazoa > Chordata > Aves > Passeriformes > Fringillidae > Urocynchramus > Urocynchramus pylzowi. The sequence goes on from VZRH01007416.1 coordinate 702,312, forward strand.
CAGGAAGTGCCTCCACATCTACGTAGTGGTGGAACTGCTGGTTCAGGTAATTAGATGGAATCAGATTTACAAATAACAAACAAAGGTTTAAAGGAATCAGTCATAAGGGGGATTATGTCCTTAACAGAAGTAAAATATACATCTCTGATCAAGTGACAAAACAACAAAATACAGCACACACAAGGTAAAAAGTAAACTTGGAACTACTGTTTGTTTTTTTTCTCCATTTTGATACCAAGTGTATCAAAATGATGGAGGTTCACCCACATCCCTTTTCTTCTACAAGAAGTAGCAGACCTTTCAAAGCAAGCAGAAACCAGACTTTCAAGTGCAGAGGACATGGCTTTGTGCTGCTGCCCAACAAACAGGGTCAGGCTCCAGTCGAGCAGCACTGGCAGGGGAGGGTTCCAAAGACCTCGCCGTGCTGTGAAACACCCAGCTGAGCCCAGGTCTGTGTGCCCCTGGGGAAACCATCTTCCAGGCTGGGGAAGGCAGAGATTGACTGACTTCTTCCTCTGCACTACTTTTCAAATACAGGGTAACTGTGGTTTCTAGTGACACCAAGAACCACGCACAGGTGGTCTAGTTTAATCCCCTCACTATGTAAAAGCAAGGTAAAAACAGACCTCAGGTCACACAGGTCAAACAATCTCCCCTCTCTGTCCTGACTAGTCCCCACATCACCCACAGCCCAGCTGAGAACTACAGAAGTTGTATGTCCTGTCTCAATTCAAAAGCCAAGTCCTCTCTTATTTCCAGTCACCACCACACAGCTTATGGGTAAACTCACTTCCATATCAATCAATCACTTCTTTCCCTAATCCTCATTTTCTCTCCAACTCTGTTTGAGAATGAGCCCTTTGAACCAAGGATATTACATTTAAGCATGCAGCCTCATAAATCATACTGCTGTAATTAAGCCTAATGTTATGTTCCCTCACACCAAGGCTGTGCTCTGTGAACAAGTTAAACTTCTGAAATAAACCAACTTCCCCTGGGCCTGCTGCATTCCCCTGAGGCTGCTTTGTGGAAAGCTTTGTCTCATTGTTTATTTAAAGATGGCACTGCTGTTAGAGTATTTGAAACAAGCATCAAAATAAGGTTGTTATAAAAGCTGGAGTGGTGCCTAATTGCTGGTGAGAGTGGATAATTACAGAGGATATGAGCTTTGATATATGGATTGAATAGCAAGGTATGTGAGATACAGAGGTGTATTTATATGCCTACATCTCCACTTACATGGCATTTATTGTAAGATCAATGAAAGTAGTTAATAATGCATAGCTTATTAGTTATCACAGAAAAGAAATACACTGTGCAGCTGAAAAGTGTACATCACCATATATTCAAAGCAGCTGCAGAATTCAGGCGAGGACTGCTGCATTAGAAAGACAACCAAGAGAACATCTTCCTGCATATGCCAATCCTACACAGTATTTTATTTTAAAAAATGAGAATCACACAATCAAAACTGTCAAATTTCATTGGTTCCATCAGTCTAGAGGATAAAGTACCTAGGAAACAAAACATACAAGTACTTTTTCCCACAGAAAAGCTGAAATTCATACTCCCATCTCTCTTTTGGGTATTGTTTGATTCTCTATGTGTTAGAATCAAATTATGATTAATTCTAGTTATGCCACTCTCACTTTCTTCAAGCTTTTTATTCTTTCCTGACTAATTACCTTTTTCCAGCTGGCACATGAAAGGAAAGTTTGCTATTAATTAAAGGATGGATACTCTGTTCCTTAACCATAGCTTACACATACAGACAGCAGGAGAGAAAGGTTGAAAAAATGAGTGCACTGATGAAAACACTACATGGGTGTCTTGGAAGCATCATCAGTCATTACAAGTTTTGTCTTAGGACCATTCCTGAAGCCACTAAGATGACATATTTTCACTTTTGTTATACTTGCAAGATTTTGATTTATGCTGCTTCTAAAGCACTTCCTACTTAATCTTATCTCTTCACAGAGTATGATTGACTCAACCCCTCTGTGAAGCCCAAGTTCAACAAGACAACTAATTCACAAAAAGCCAGTGAAGAAACCTGAATAAATCTGGGATATTTTGAGTAAGAAAGTTCCAGCAAGCACTTCCACAAATTAAGAGAAATTGTTCAAGAAAAATCAACACTACATGCAAGGAAATGAGTCCAAAATATTTTACAACACAATTTTTGCTGCTTATTAGAAGTAAGTCTCAGCACCCCTCGTCATCCAGGGCCATCTATCACAGAGCAGGCAGGTCCTGCTGCATGCACCATTAATTATGTTCCAGGAGATCTCTCACTGCACATTTATGGAGGTGGGACAGGAATGCAACTCCCCATGGTGACTAACAGGCCCATCGTCAAACTTTCCTACAGCTGATCCTGGCCATTGTTATTACTTTTTTTTTTTTTTCCCCCACCTCACCAGTGAAGAATATTTTCTTCCCTTCATTGTACTGATAGGTGATTAATGCAGTTTTAATTGGCACCATGCATCATTTGAGAGCATTCATAGCCAAAACACTGGGAAAGGTGGTCTCAACACCAGCCTAGGACAATGTGAGATCACTGGATTTATTGCCTGGCCCTGCCACACATGTCCTGTGGGACATAAGGCCTCTGACTGGGCAGAAGCCAAAACACACATAAAAGCTAAAGAAATAAGGAAATAAAAGAAATAAGGGAAAGCCCTACAGAATTAGCACAGTTCAGTAATCCAGTATCAAACCTATCTTGCAAAGACAGAATGCTACCAATGGATGTAAATGGCTTTTCCCAAACATTTTCTCGACTATCAGCTTATACATCCAAAAAGCATTCTCATTTTTTAAAAGGAAGGAGGGCAGGTGAGGAAACTCAGAGAGCCTTGAGGCTGGAAAAGCCAGACTACACATCATCAGCACCTCAAAGCAGCATCCAAACCCAGAGGAAGCTCAAAGCCAAGCAGAAAAAAAGAGCAGGGAATTTCTTGGACTCCCAGTACCTCAAGAATCCAAAGGTCTGAAGTAGCCAATGGGGAATGCTGAGGCCTGAAACCCTCTCCTTTGCCATGATCCAGAGGTGTCCCTCTCCTTGTGGGATCCACAGCCTGGAACATTCTCCTGGAGACAGATTGTTACACTTCTTCTTCCAAAACTGAGCAAAACTGCTCTCTTTTAAAATATAGACTGAGGAGCAACAGTTGGAGCAGCAGTGTCCAACTTCCCTGCTCCCATCCCACCCTACAGCACAAGCCCCAGATGCACAAGAGAGCTTCAGTTTCCTCTTCTGACTAAGAGGGATCAAAGCTGAAAGCAGAGCCTCCATGCTCACATCCAACAGCTGTTATAGCACTGAAACCACTCAGAGACAAGGAGGGTGAGGACAAGGACACAGGCTTCTTCCAGCTCCAAGAGGTGTTCCAAGCCTTTGGGAGTCACTGACAGAATGTAGTTCCAGCAATTCTCAAAGCCTCTTTGTAGAGGGAGGTGTGGAAAGGCACTCCTGCCCTCACCTAGCACCCTCAGCATGCTCACCTGGACACAGGGCCACAGATCCTCTGTCTCATAAAAAGAGATGGTTTATACCTCCTGAACTACACCAGAGCAAGATTTCCACACTCAGGTTACAGTAGACACTGTAACCCACTGTACAGTAGACCTGGCCCAACACATGATCTGGACACTGAGCATGTGAAAATTTCTGCACTGGCAAGTGAGGAAGAAATACTCCAAAATTCAAGAAACAGCCTATGCTTTGAAATCTCCCTCAAAACTCATGTGTTGAGCTGGATCAACCCTTCAAGGAGTGATGTCCACTGACATGACAGACTTGCCCTGCTTGGAGAGGTGCTGTGTACTTTTTTACCTTATTTATAGAATGGCCTTGCTCATGCTTTGTTTAAGAAACAATTAGCCTTTGACAGCTTAAAATAAACAGGACTCTCTCTCTGCTGAACAGTCACTAGCCCTGAGCTGGATTTCAAGTTGTTGAAGCAGCACAAGACTCCCCAGTGTGCTCAGCAGTGTAAGAGAGGTGCTGGGCAAGCTAACCTTTCAGAACAGCACCCTGAGCAATCCGAGCCAGAGTAATCAAACAAGGATTCCCATCAGTCAAATGAAGCAAGTAATCATTCCCAATCCTACCCCACTTTGTCCTCATCAATGAGGGGCACCTTTGGAAGGTGGGGCCTCCTCTTTCCAGAGATTTGCAGAGAACCTGCAGGAATGCAGAAGGTACAGAAGTTCAGCAATTGTTGCACATCAAAAGTGCAGCTGGCCAAGCTTTTTCCCTGAACATAAGAGGTTTTTCTGCCTCCTGTGTTACTGCAGCCAGTCCAAAGGCAGCAATTGCAATAGCTGGCGCAGATAATGTCACTTGGCACCACAATTTTAAATTTCAGTCCAAGCTCTTGTACCACCAGCAGAGGGGTCAGCATTCCCATTGAGTAGCCATGGGAGTTTTCCACTGGTGACTTCTAGCTTCCCAGAGCTCCTCCACTGCAGCCTCCTGGTTCTGCAGCTGCCTTTACCGTGCCAGGGAGCAGGGCACAAAAGGGCTGTACTGAAAAGCCAACAGATGTACATCAGCATTCTTGAACTCCTTTCTCATCCCAGGTAGTTTTCTTGAGCTGGGTTTCCTGGCTGAAAGAGAGCCTGGATAGAACATGTTGGCTCGAGCTCACTTGTTTCTTCGAGTAAAGAGCTCCCATGTGCCCTAGGCAAGCCTGGATCTTGGCTTCTCCTCTATAAAACTGGGAGTAAATGTCCTGCCTTAACTCCAAGGGATCAGGGGAGGATCAGCAGACTGAATCCAGTGACAGGACGATGCCAACACGTATTCAAGTGACAGTTGTACAAGCACCAGTCACAGCAGGAACATCCATGACACGAGCAGGTGTTCTCAGAAAGGAGGAACACAGTGAAAAGCAAAAGCACGGCACACTCAGCTTCCTCCGGATAACAGAGCCCAGCGGTGAGACACAACAACACCGCCAACCAGCAACAGACCGTGCCAGCAAAAAGGAAGTGCTGGGGAGAACAAGAATACGAAACAATATCCAGCAATTAACAGCTGCAGAAAGCAAAATTTTTCAGACAGAATTTAATGTTGTAAGAGTCAGCAAAACAAAAGACGTGAGACAACGGAGTCACGGAGAGACGAAGCGCCAAATTAACACACCGTGGAAAAACACTTGTCAACAGATCAAAAGAGTGAACAGCAAGGATTGGATGCAATAATAAGATTTCAAAAAATATAAAAGACCTTGAAGACCAGCTCTTTCCCAGCAACAGCAGCACACCAAGTTAACCTAGACATTCATTGTTTGTATTTTCACAGCAACAGTCCCCCCATCACAGGGATCTCAGAACACAGGGAGCCTGACAGAAACACGGGAGCGACACTCAGGCACACATTAACTTGCCCTAGTAAGTTTCACTGCTACTCCGAGGGTACCACTAATGTTTAAGCAGATATTTACTAGAGTCCGACCTGCCTTGCCAATCGTGTCACTTACAGCCATGCAGCACAGGAGCTGTTTCCAGTGGTAAAGGTTTCAGGACACGCCACAAAGTCACTGGAGCTCCTGCAGCTCTCCTACAAAGATCAGAGGGAACCACTGCGCCCTCCGGACCGGTCACTGCAAACGAACTACAGGATGGTCTTTAAAAATGTATCAACGTAAAGAAATGTATCAGGGTATCTGTCATTCTGCGCTGAGGCTTTCCCTCCTGGATTCCAAAAGGGTGATTTGCAGCGGTCACAGCTAATAAAAACCTGAAACAAGCAGCGGTTCGGTGAAGTAAAATACATCTTTTCACCTCTCAAAGAGAAAGAGCTCACGGGAAAAGCATCCCCATGAAGTTGAACATCTGATTATAAAAATCTCATCACTGACAACCAGACTGTGCTGGACACAAACCTGAAATGAAGGGATGGATTTAACGAGCCCATTACTACGATGAGCAAGAAAGCAAAGGGTTTGCCTTTTACATCTTTGTCAAAAATTCTCAGAATGGCAATGAAAATTAACTAATGAATTAATTAAAAGGTCAGCTATACAAGAAGACCGTAGGAAGGCGTTCGGGCAGGGCAGAGAGCGGGCTCTGGTGCTGCGCTCGGGGCCGGCGCGGGGGCGCAGCCCCGGCAGAGCCGAGCGGGGATCCCGGCACCGGGCCCCGCTCGGGAACTTCTCTCATCCCCTGCCGCTCCCCATCACTTCCTA
>VZRH01007416.1:708736-761868 GCA_013397555.1 Urocynchramus pylzowi
CACCGGGCCTCCCGGCAGCACCCCGGCCCCGGCAGCACCCCGGCCCCGGCAGCACCCCGGCCCGGAGAGGGGCTGCCCGGACCGCGGTCAGTGATTCCCCGAGCGCGGCTGCCCGGAGCTGGGAGCCGCGGGGGCAGCGGCTGAGGGGCGCAGAGCCCAAAGCGGGCGGCGTGAGGGGCCGGCGACATTTCCCCACAGCTGAGAGACTGGGCTTGGTGTGGTCGCCGAAAGTGTCACCGTGTATTTGATGGCTTGCAAACTTCGGGAATCACTGCTCCTTTAGATAATGTTTTTAATGAGAAGCAGAGCATGCTGCAGTGCTGTGTAGGAGTTCACAGAATCACAGGATGGAAGGGGCCACAGTGGCTCAGCTGGTGCCATCTCCGTGCTCCAGCACGGCCATCCCAGGGCACAGGATTGTGTCCAGACAATTTTGGAATATCTCCAGTGAGGAGACTCCATACCCTCTCTGGGCTCAGTCACTGCCCAGGACAGAAGTTCTGCCTCCTGCCCAGGTGGAGCCTCCTGGGATCAGTCCCTGCCCGTGGCTCTGGTGCCATTGCTGGGCCCCCAGAGCAGAGCCCGGGCCCTGCTCGGAGCCCTCCCTGCAGACAGGGACACCCAGGGCTGAGGGCCCCTCTCAGCTGGGGCTGCTCTCACCTCCAACAGCACAAATTTCCATAAGAAAATTACCACCAATTCAACAATAAAAAAACCTACCCTCGATGTAGAGAGCATCTGGAAGCCCTTTCTGCCCAGGCCATTGCAGCCTCCCCACGCTCCCCAGAGCAGGGATGCCAGGGCTCCCCTACGTGCCCAGCTGGAAGAGGGCACAGTTGCCAGAGAGGCTGGAGCCCACACCTTGGTGGCCAAAGGGACTCAGGGGGACTGCACAAACCCACTCTGCTTCAGTTCACTGCCCAAAACCAAGGACCAGCCCAGAAAACCACACATCCAGTATGGGATGGAAGTGTTCAGTTCCAAGGTAAGGCTATTCCCAGCAGGAGAATCTTATTCTTAAAAATACTGTGCATTCTTTAAACAGAAATGTGATTTTCACTAACGGTTCCAAGAATCAAACTATTTCTACATTTTATGATTTTTCAAGTATAATTTACCTGAGACAGCTCTCCAAATTACAAGCAAACTCAGTAACAGTATTTGTTAGCCGGAGTATTTTAAAAAAATACTGTTTGGAATAAAAAAAATTCAAAAGGGCCTGATCAAGTACTAACTCCTATATTATAAGACTATTAATCTAGCCACAGGAGTGTGCAGACTGCTGGTAGTGAGTAACAAGCTGAGGGTTTCACACTTAGATTTAGTCTTTCAGATCTACAACTTCCAACCTTATTGCACTTCTGAGCATAAATTGTTGAGATCAGAAATTATGAGTCTCCAAATTAAAAAAAAGGGTCTTACCATCTAGATGTGTGTTACGCCATTCTAGAGGTCCCTCTTTTGCTCTTTTATGGTGAATGTATTGGATTTGCCACTTTCTTTTGTACCTGCTGGGGTACAAAAATGCCAGCAAAGACCCCCTCCTCTGGAGACAGGCTGAGAGAGTGGGATTTGTTCAGCCTGTGGAAAAGAAGGCTCTGGAGAAGCCTTATAGCACCCTCCAGTACCTAAAGGGGGCTTGCAAAAAAGCTGGAGAGTGACTTTTTGCAAGAGCATGGAGTGATAGGAGAAAGGAGAATGGCTTTAAACTGAAAAGGGATGGGTTTAGATTGGATACTGGGAATAACTTCTTCCCTGTGAGGCTACTGAGGCCCTGGCACAGCTTGTCCAGAGAAGCTGTGGCTGCTCCATCCCTGTGGATGGAGTGTCTGAGGCCAGGTTGGATAGGGCTCTGAGCAACCTGGGATAGTGGAAGGTGTCCCTGCCCGTGCCCGGGGGTGGCACTGGATGGGCTTTGATGTTCCTTCCAGCCCAGCCCATCCTGTGATTCTGTGCACACACATATACAGGCCTTAGATCTGACACTTCCCCAGATTCTTCCAGCTCAGTCTCCTGGAGTCACCACAGTTGTTAAATCCTTCCTGGAAAAGCCATATGAAGAGAACAGGTGCCAGAGCCCTCATTCAGGAACCAGCCCTTGCACAGGAAAACCAAAGATAAGGCCCTTCAAACTGCCCCAAACACACACAGCAAACCCCAAAGCTGGACTAATTTAAAACACAGCAGAATTAGAAACTGAAAGTCCAAGCAGCACAAGGCACCAGAGGGCAGAGGAGCTCTGGCTTCCTGCCCACGTGCTGCCTACATGAAAAGCATTGACCCAGGGGCCCTGCAGGAGCCACCACACAGAGGGCTCCGGTGTTTTATTTCATGGAAACGTGGTTCTGGACAGCTTGAGCTGAGCAGCAAAGGCTTTACAATGCATTGACAATATCCTTTGCCCTCCTGACCCTCTTTATCTCAGCCATTTTATACCAGGCTCTAATGGCCTAATTAAGACACTTTAGCCAGAGCAGTTTCACATTTCCCAGCAGTAAATGAAATCCTGGCACACCTTAGATCAGTGGGAGTATTCCTGAGAATGAACTTCAGCACTTGGCCAAGCAGCAGGATTGTGTGTCCTTGGTGTGCCTGGGAGCAAAGCCCCATTTGGGACCATTCTGTCAGGAGGGGACAGCTCTGTTGCCTAAACACAGGTAATTGGGGCCGTTTGAAATGTCCTTTTGCACCTGAGACATGCCTGTGGGCTGTCAGCAGCAAGGCAGGACTGCTGTGTCCTTGACAGCTCTTCCTGCTTGGGGAGAAAGGGGCCCACGGGTTTTGCCACTACAAGAACTTAATTCAGGTCACTTTGGAAAATATTTGGCATATGCTTGCCGTGGCAAAGCTGGAAACTGATAGGAGTCCTACACTTGAAGTCATCTTTGCTTCTTTCCCCCCCTCAAGGAAATCAAGGCCCAGGCTGCATTCCCCTAGGCTCGTTCATCTTGGCTCAGGCTGGATGGTGCCAGCAGCTGAGCGCGGTTGCCACCTCGTAGCTCTCCAGTGGTACACATGGAATGAACTGGAAATCTCAATCCAAGCAGAGAAAGCTGTTAACTAAAAATGAGTCCTATGAAATCAGCAGTTTTGCAGAAAAAGTCACATCCAGAAGGCAGTCAAGTATTTAGGCTTCATTTTAAACCCGTGCCGTGGAAACGCCCTGACAATCTCGGGTGATTTGTGTGCTCAGAATAAGCCAGCACTTACCCGTTTTGGAGACCAGTTTTGGTCTTAAACTGGTAGAAAGATCACCCTGGAAAAGCAGATCTGAGGAACCCTTGCTCTTCTTTTCCTTGGAGAAGGGAAACATAAGTAGCGACAATCCTCCAGCATTTTTAACAAGTATTAACTCTCTTCTATTAAAAATAATGATTATGCCTCTCTGAGTGCTAGTTTTATGAAGATGGTATCTGGAAAAAATTTAATTAAAATGAAAGAGATTTTGTCATAACAAGTCTACATAGAAAAAGATAAAACAGGGCCAGGGATTATGATGGAATATTGCTTCATTTATTTGGAGCAGAAATACACCAAATGGGTTATTTGGATAAATATGGATATTTTTACTACATTTTTAACCTTGTAATTAGCTGCAGGGTGAAGGTGAGGCTGCTTAGTCAATAACTGGGATATGTTTTCCAGCAGTTATCTCTGGTAATCTTTTGTTCCAAAGCTGGGAATACAGGCTTTGCTGTGAAACAGGACCCAGATGCAGGAATCATCAGCTGGTGCTGACAGACTGCCCTGGTGCACATATTCCTCTGTACATTGTAAAACTGAGGAAGTCTTCCTTTCTCAATTCTCATTTCTGGTCTATTACTTATTTTCAGGGAAGAAAATATTCAAGCAATTTCTGCAGTGGTATTCTGACATTAAGTCTCTTTATAGAAGTATTGGACTATATTTTAATCCAGGGAAATTTCACCTTGATGTCTAGGTCCTAGATTTTGATGTTCATTCCAGTGCTGAGGCACAGAGGAGAAGCAGCTTATCCACAGAGTTCAACACAAACACCTCATTGCAGCGCTGAGCATCCACCTTAGATGTGAAAATACACGCTATTAGAGAGTCCTCAGCCTCCAAAAACTCACTGAGTTAAATAGGCCAAAGTCATCCTATTCCTGCTCCTATTCCATCTCCCTCACATCTTAGGAAGATGTCTGAATTTCCTGCTCACCTTGTCTAAACAGGGGAGGCTCCTGACAGAAGCTGAGCTTTTTATGCATTTGAAAATTGTCTGATTGGAAAGGTTTTAATCTCCCACCTACACAGCCTCCCTGTTGGATGAAGTTATAGATATTTATATATTTATATATATATATGGAGAGAGAGAGAGAGAAAAAGAGAAAGATATTCCCTGGGCCTCTCCAGGGAAGCAAACTGAACCAACCAGAGGCTTATACAACAGGCAGCATTGATGTTTGTTTTCTCGAGAGCAGAGGATAGTGCTTTCCAGCTGCAGGGGAAAAGGGGGAAGAGAAGAATGCCTTTAACTGTTTTAATACAATAGATGTAGATGGGAGCAGGCCAAAATCCAGGCAGGCACCCCAGAGCTTTAGCATGAAGCTATATGGAAGTTTGGACTCAAAGCTTTGGGTTTGTTTCTTATCTTTCTAATAGACAAGGAAACAAAAAAAAAAAAAAAAAANTTTGGTCTTTTTTTTTTTTTTTAAAAAAAAAAAAAAAAAAAAAAAAAAAAAAAAAAAAAAAAAAAAAAAAAAAAAAAAAAAAGAGAGAGAACAAACCATTCCAGACATTTTGATATTTAAAATCCATCTCTGATTTTAAAGCCTATCTGTAGCTGGAGTATATTTAATAAACTTATCTAAAGCAATGCACAATTAACAGCTTACTTGAGGAAGGCCTGGTTTTTCAAGGCACCCAATGAAGTTTCCCACAGCAGCTGAAGACACCCATTACCTTGTGGATATTCATATTTGAGCCAGCCAAGCTTTTCCCTGAGCACAATGGCATTTCAAAACACTGGGATGTATAAAATCAGCGTGACTTGGCCCGTGGGTTGGATCAGAGAGCTCCAGAACAGCTCAGTTTGACAGTACCCGCACACAGGAATTGATTTACTGCTGGTAGAGCTTTGTTTTACTTTGCCTGTAGCAAACGTCAGAGCAGGAGCTGATTTCTTGAGAGATAGCCAGCTGTGGGGACTCATTTTGCCTTTTTTCTCCTTGTGGGAGTTAACTCTTTCTGATGTTGTTTCAAACAATATGTTGGTGTTGGAGCCATACAAAATATCAAGCATTTGGTTAAAGGAAAATTACACCAGCAGAATACCCCAGGAAAAAGAGGCCTAATGGAGATAAATGTGATTTAGTAACGTAATAAAGCAGTGAATCATGCAAAATAAGCGCCATTACTTGGTTGAGAATAATGAGAAAACCAGAATATGGAGCATTCAGTGCTGGTTTACCTACTTCGTTCAACCTGGCTTAGGTAGGAACAGGAAATTCCAGCTCAATTCCTAACACCTTGTCTTGTAAAGGACTTTCCCTTGGAGGGAAACACATTTTTCTTAACATTAGGAAATGAACACCTCTTGCAGGCGACCTCTTGGGGGTTTCACCAGGAAATGGGTGTGAGCTTTGCATCCTCACTGTCCAGGCACACTGGGTCACATCGTGGTGTGAATGAACAGACAGGGGCTGTCTGACTTGCTCTTTGCTGCATCTGAATTTACAAGAGCTAATATACCTATTAATTCAAGTATTTAAATAATCACTGCCTTGCCGTCATAATGTCTTGAAAGAAACAAACCTAGAAATAAAGAAAACTGAAGCTATTTGTGAATTAATACCTTAAGTAAAAGGAGTTTAGATTAAAGAGGAAGCTTGGCCACCCTTGTAGCTGTGGCACGACACAGCAGCTATGTAAATAAACTCCTGAGAGCAGCTCCAAGCCATTCCAGTGAAGGTATTTCCCCTTGCCATACATTTGAGCCTCTCTGCAATCAGTTTCCAACTGTTCCACCACCTAAGTCGTCCATTCAAAGAGCCAAACACGAAAATCCAACCAAAGCAGAAAGCACAATGTGCCTTTCTCTGGGGAAAAAAAAAAAAAAAGAACACCAAACCAAGCAAACCAACCCCTACAGAAAGGATGCTTTATTTAGAGGGTTCAGGAAGTTGAAGCGTTGCCTTCTATCGGCTCCCGACCGCAGAGCGAGCATCAGGAAGCGCACAAAAAATGAACTCACTATTCCTGCAGGGAGCAAGTGCCAGCGGCTGCACCGGGTTTGCTTCCAACCTTGCAGCCCTCCCTGCCAGCCCCCACAGGCTTGTTAATCAGCCACTGTCTCCTGGGGCTGCTTCAAAACGAAGCCTTTCCCTACCAAACACAGAAAGGGCCGCTTACCTTGTTTGAATTTTCTCTTTTGCCAGCTGTCCTGAGACTTCAGAAACCTGAAAACACAGGGGAAAAGTGAATCATCGCCATAAAAGCAGGGGGGGAAGCCTCCTGTAGAGGACAGTGAGTGTAATTAACAGGCAATCGTGTTTTGAGTGCTGTCATTAATCCCGGCTGACCCAATGGCAGCGGTTACAGTGTGGATATAGCATCAGCAATATACAGCAGTTATTTAAAATAAATATATTTTAAACCATGCAAGCAATATTCCACATAAACTCAATGTTGCCTTTTTTTTTCACTTCAAAAACTGAGAAAGTTTTGCAAAAATTTCCACAGTAAAGTCTAAGAAAAACAATAGTTCTAGTAAGAGGTTTAAAAAAAATGCAGATGTATTTCCAAGCTGGATAAAGTGGCAATTGTTAGCAACTAAGCAAAGAAGTGAAAAATATCTGTAATTTCTGTATGCCTGCAGTTTAATTGCAGCCATGGAGCTTGGAAAGCATAACTGAGGTATACTTCCCTATCTTTCCTAATTTTATCATGCAGAGCCTCAGGAAAGATGCTTCAGACCTGTGGATGCTTTACATTTCAGGACTTCTTAAAAAGGCCTGTGCTTTTGATCAAAAAGGCTTGTTTTTCTGATCAACATTTTTTTTTCCTTTCTGAAAAGCTTTTGCAAGATAAATAGAGCTCTACTTTTTTTGCCAGAATTGTCTCCTTTCACCAGCATACTGGCCATGTTTAGAGTGAAAAAAGAGAGAGCTGTGGACAGGTTTTTTTCTTTNTGTTTTTGATAAAAAGGGTTTTTTTTTCTGATAAACTTTTTTTTTCCTTTCTGAAAAGCTTTTGCAAGATAAATAGAGCTCTACTTTTTTTGCCAGAATTGTCTCCTTTCACCAGCATACTGGCCATGTTTAGAGTGAAAAAAGAGAGAGCTGTGGACAGGTTTTTTTCTTTTTTTTGGGGCACATTAAAAATTACCAGAGGGAGGGAAAAATTGTGATTAGTTTTGGTCAAACAGCTGCCACCAGGCCCATCCTTCCTAGGTTACACAGGCATTTCTAACCTTGGGATGAAGTGCATTTCCCTTTCTGGTCCGTGTTCAGGCAAGGGAACATCAGGAAGACCAGCTTTTTTTCAGGAGAACCAGTCTTCCCTAAGGAGAGCAGGGGCCACATATCTTCACCTTAGGCCCATTCTAGCTTTCAGATGGGTAAAATAAGCTGAAAATACCATTTTAGAGAGGGGAGCACAAGTCAACAGGCTTTGGGTGGCTGGCACTGCATGTCCAGAGAAGTCATTTAGGGAGGTCTGGAGTCATTCAAGCCCATTTAAAGCCATCACTCCTCTCCCTCCCCCCAAGAATTGATGTTTCTCCAAAATGTGTTTGGAAGGGAAAATTAGAGATCAGGAATTCTACTGGTCACTGTATCTAGAGATTTTTTGGATGGGAAGGTCCAAGAAATCCTCTTTGCCTGTCTCAGCCTCCCCCGCCCTCACCTCTGGTCGGTGCTGGCTCTTTCCAAGGTCATTTCTACTTTTACCTCTCCCAAATGCAGATTACTTTCCAGGACATTATGGAATTATTTAATTAGCACAGCCAAATGACTGGGCTGTGATTCCAAGTAGACAGAAAATGTCTTTGATGGCAAATACGGACCAAGATTTGAGGTTCACACCACCATTATTTCAAACTGATGTTATGCTTAGTTGAAGGAAGTGCCCTGTATGGGAGATGTTCTCAAAGGATTTCTGTCATCTCAGCCCAGTTGTGCCAGGAAATGAAAGCTTGAGTAACAATAAGAAAGGAGAAACAATTTTGGTGGTTTTCTTATAAATTAATATGGAATTATGGACATCATCAAAACATTACAGCACATTTGGATTCCCCAGACTGGAGTCTCTCTCTTCCTACCAGTCCAGAATGCAGTGGGTTGAAACAAAAATCTTATCTGAAAGTATGTTGAATGCTGAACTGCTAAATTTATCTGGAACTTAAAAAAATCCAACAAAAACCTGCATACTAATCACATGGAAATACCTGATTTGCTTTTTCATTTAGGAATGCCTTGTGCATTTGCCTCTGTCCCCTACCAGTATTGAAGATTGTATTAAAGGTGTAAGACATGAGTCAGAAAAAAACTGCTTTATGTTTGTGCCTTGTCCCTGACAACTGGGGGGGTTTGTTTGCATTTATTTTGTGGGTAGTTTTTAAATATGTTCCTCATTTGAGTGTCTTCCTTAAGCACAACAAAAGTTAGCAGAACAACTGAATCCTGAAAAGCTGAGACATGCAATTTCATATCCTCCAGCATCATAGGATTTAAATAGATCCATGATGTGGATGCTTGATGAAATAAATCCCTGTTTCAGTGGACTTCACCTACATCAGTGAAATAACCTCCTGTTTCTCTGCAGCTCTTGCAAGATGTTTTGCATCTCTGCAGCAGTGGAAGTTAGAAATATGAATGTGTTTAGGAAATTAGATTTTAACTAGTCCATAGGCAACCACAAACAAGTACATTAAAAAAGCAGAACCATCACCCACCATTTCTATTTTGTCAACCCAAGAAAGGAAAAGTTAGCAGCAGATGAATTATTTTACCAGTGAACCTGGATTTTGCCTTAAAAGCACAGAAGAAATGAATATTGTTACCATGTCACAGGCAAAGAAACCTCCAGAGATAGCCAGTAAAGCCCAACATTTAAAATGCACATGGATACATTTAGCACTACACTTGACATTATCTCCTCAGTGATCTGCAGAGATATTAAAGTGCTGGTTGAAAACAGACAGGTAACATAAAAGTGAAGCCTGCCCTCTGACATCAGCACAATCAGCACCCCTGTTTCACAACCAGGCTGGGAACTGCCACCTCTTCAGTGGCAGGGACATAAAAACACCGACAGAGACGTCCTGCCTGGTGCACACTCCTTGTTCAACAGCTTCATGCACCAAGAGCAGGCCCACGAGGTACAGGACTGGATCACATCAGGGCAGACTGGATGGGCACTCACCCACAAGTTAATTAGAGAGATTATTAATGTGAAAATGAGCGTGTAAAGGCAAAAAGGGAAAAAAATGCTGATTTCTATCAATTTTCCCCTCATGGTACAATTTGTTTTCTGACATCTAGGAGAAAATCACTTCCCATGTCCACCAGAGGCTGTAGAAATCCCCTGATCTGCCTCCCTGGCAGCTGGCTGGTGGAGCAAAAGAGGAACAGGCAAATGCTTTCACAAGGACACTGCTGAACCCCTCTCCAGGACAGGGAAGGGGGTAGAGGATGTGGTTGGTCCTCAGTGCCATTTGTGTGACAGTGAAAAGCACCAGCAAGGCACCATTCCTGCAGCATTCCCATGCTGGGATGAGCCCACTCTTGCTCCCAGGACATGCTGCCAAGCTCTCATTTAATCCTCACTCAGCTCTTCCTCCCCATCACCCCGTTCCTCCTATTTTTAGTCTCTGCAACAGCCACAAGGCCACTCCATCCTTCCCTGGCAGGGACAGGTCATGTCTGGCTGCTGCTGCTTCCTGATGTCTTCATTCCTCCTTTCCAGCCCCTGGATCATGCACATGAGCTATGAGCAGCAAGCACAGGAGATTTTGGAAGCCATGGAGAAAAGCAGCCCTCCCCCAGCACCAAGAATCTTTCCGTGTATTTTGAGAGATAAAAGTTTCCTCTTGGCCATCTCATCTGAAAAACTGGTTTATCCCCCATTCCCACCATACATAATTAATAAAACCACATTAATCAACATATCTAGACAAACCCCATGGGAGAAAGCAAGCTATCAATCACCTGAGTAGGGTACAGCGCAGGTGAGGAATGGAAGAACTGAGAGATCTGGGAAGACGTTTATGAATTAAGCCACTGAGAAGCAGGCATGTGGGAAGATTTATTTATTTTGTGACCCAGCTGAAGCACTTGCAGAGATCAGTGAGACACTGGCTCTTAACTTGGCTATCTGCTTTGAAAAATCTGGAGGCTTCTCTCTGAATCTCAGATGTTTTTGGAAAGAGGCTTACATGGTGAATCCAAAGGCACAGTGGTGGTGTCTCCAAGTCCCAAGTTAGTGCTCGACCCACCAGGAAATCCTGGCACTAGGAAATCCACTGGATCCCATACTTTAAATCCCAGGGATACAACAGGGCATGGAGTGGATGTTTGTTTTAAATCCACCCCGTAAAAAAAGAGGATGCAGGCCTGACTGTCTGGTGTAGTCCTCTACAGACAAATTTGAATTAACAGAGTTCTTACCACAGATCATCCCCATCAGCTGCAGTATCTGTTCATCAAAACAACTGCTTAGAAACTGCACAAAACTGGAGGCAGAGAGCCCAGAGGGAGCAGGCTATGGCAGGTGAGGCACAGGATATTCCTCCATGGGGAATACTCCTCCAGCAAGTTCTGCACATGGTGCAGAACCCCAGGAGGGACTGCTGTGGTTTGTTTTGTGTTACAAGTTTTCATTTCTATTTTCACAGCTGGCACAGAAGCATGATTCCTTTATTGATGCTTAAGTTGAGAGGGTTTATATTGCAAGGTGACAGTCCCTGCTGAAAGGCTGTCATACACATGACAGAGAGTGGTCTCCTTCATGTGGGAAGTGCAGGACTTTTGGAAGGGCAATGTTTGCTGCTTATGGGCAAGTACCCATCCCTCATCTCCCTCTAAAAGGAAACCACACATTATTCTGCAGAGAAAGGAGTTGCTTTCCTTTAGATGCCAAACTAATAACTGGCATTTGTTCTTCACAGTGAATATTTATTATTCTACCTCAGAGCCCTTGCCAGTCATTAGGACCTCAGCACAATGCACATCCTGCACACACCAGGCAGCAGTTTCACCTTTACATGAAGGTGAAACTGCATGTAAAGGTGAAACTTTTTTCTTTACATGTGACCTCAGGTGAGGGCTGTGAAAGAATAAGGAAAAATCAGTGCACGTATTGTTCAGCCCCTGAAGTGCAGAAAAACATTCTCCATTTTCAGTGGGCTTTTATTCAAGTTTCTCACCTGGATGTGGTGCCCACTGCTCTATCCCAGACTCCCACGTGTGTGCACACACTGCCTCAGCTGCTGACATCATCACACATCAGTTCACTGTAGCAACAAGGATGATCTGTGTTCCCTGAATAAAATCTGTGAACTTGCTGCAAAATTCTAACAACCCATTTCCAGAAAAGTACCAGTGTACCACACAACACACAACAATGTTAACAGCAAAGAGATATCCACAAAAAATGAAAAGTAGGATTCAAATGAAAGGAAACACCCAGCAAATAAAGGAGGCAGCTTATGTATTTCTCACAAAGTTAAAGATAAATGGGCATAAACAGAGAACACAAGGAGCTATGCATGGCTTGCTTGTGTGTGGAATTAGCTGACTGTGTATTGCATAAATCTCAGATTAAATGAGGTACACCAGGGAGCTCTTGGATGCTCTTTACTAGTAGTAAATCAGCTACTTTTCATTATTTCCCACTGATGCTGTTACTGGAAGTGTATTCAGCTAATTTTTAAACAAAGTACTTTCTGTACCCAAATGGCAAACAAATAACTGATTAAATGGAGAGATAGCGTACCCAGAAGATTTGCATCTATCTAACAGCACCTCAAGTCATATAATTATGCTTTGTAACACCACTGTGAAGGGCTTGAACTAAAATTTCCCCAAGATGGGGAGAGTAATTTCCCCAACATGAGGTTCCTAATTTATTTTTAGTATCACACACAATCCCACCTAGGGGTGCTGTGATGCCTGAAGGTCCCTCAGTCTCCAAAACAGAAGTAGGTTCAACTTTAACCTTTTGAATAGTATTTTGTGTTAACTGATATGAAAGGGTTTTGTGCAGGGCTTTTTTCCTCTTCCCTGCCAAATCTGTGTGCAGGAAACCAAGGGTAGAACCAGAGTCATGTCCCACAAGTCATCATTGCTGGATCCTCACAGTGAGATGCAGCAAACCCACAAACAAACTGACAATTACTCTCCTGGCACCCACTTTTCCATCCCAGCCCAGCAGCTTCACAGCATAGGTACTTCCTATGGACCTGCAGAGCCATGAAAATTCCACATCCACAAAGGAGCCACTTCTGTGCTTCCTCCCAGGAGCACTGGGGGTAAGACAACAGCTCCAACCTGCAGGGAGGTGACGGCAGGCAGGATAGGCAAGCTGTGACTGCTCTGCAACAGGCTTAAACATTGCACTTGGGAACTTCCCTCTTGGGAGAGGGAAGCATTACTAGTCATGGCTTGAATTAGAGACAGGAAAAAAGGGGAGCAAATATGACTTGGAGTGGAAAATAATTTGGCTTGTGGCACTTGTTTTACAGCATTTATTGATGATGATTCAAAGACATTTGTTTCTAACAGCTGTACATCCTGTAAGATGTGGCCAGTTAAGAGGGTAGATAAGCTCTGTGGTAATTTAGTCTCCCCTGCTTCACCAAACACCTTGAGCACTGCATTTGAGGAGTTAGCTTCCAGCCTCTGCCTCAAATTTGCTGCCTCATCCATCCAAAACCACCTGGCCTCAAGTATGGGAGAAGATGGAGAGAAAGAAATCTTGAACTCCCAGCTGGAGAATATTCCTAATGTAGACAAAGTCCAAATAATTGCATTCCTCATGCTCAATTACATTTACTTGCTACCTGCTCAACAGATGAGAATCCTGCATACACAGACATACATAGGAAACCTCTTGCAGATCCAAGGACTGCCTAAAAATGAAGCTCCCTCCTCCTTCCCAGCTCCCATAAACTGCTCTGTCTCTGACCAGCCCAAAATTACACTGGCTGAGGTGTCTAGAAACAGGAACCCCCTCCAAATCATGTTTGTCCTGGGGGGATGAGACAGATGATGTTTCTTCCAGTCTTTCCTCAAATCACTCCTTCTGGGGAGCTCTCCTGGGCTGCAGCCAGCTAAACCCTTGGAAGAAGGGGAATGTCCTTTCCAGACTGGCTAGTCCTAGGATAGTCCCAGTGCTCAGCCACAAAGTGGTGCAGGGGTTGTTAAGGGTTAGCACTTTTGTCCTGTCAGGAGAAAAATAAGGAGCAAACCAGCCAGAGGCTCTATTCCACCACATGAGCCTAAAGTTGGCCCAGAGCTCATGATAAAACCAAATTAAAAAACAGAACAAGCAAACAAACAAAAAAACCTCCACAACAATAAAACCCACAACACTGAGTGCACAAACATTCTCCAGCAGTCTGCCACACCAGGGCTGGCGTGTGGATGGTCACCAGGGGCTGATGCTTGTACATCTCTGATAATGCAGCTCAGAGGTGCAGAGTGAAGCCACAGAGAGGAACCACTCAGAGAACAAACCAAAGGCTCAACAGGCAGCACATCTACATGGCTCCTTCCCCCAAGAAACTGACCAAGCTTATAGGATGTCATGGGGAGAGCAGGGATCCTTATCCAGTTCATGGATTCCCTGAATTGTCTGGAGGATTTGTCACTGCACACGTACCTGGTTCTTGTCTCTCCTCAGGCTCCCATCCCTGGCCACTGCTGGAGAAGAGGATTCTGAGCCAGGTGAATCACCAGGTGTTCCCATTCTTGCATTCCTGTCACTACTGAAAAAAATGGCTAAACTTTAGCTGGTTTTAATATTTCTGGTCCTAGTTCCATTTAATTTGTTTAGAAAGTCTAAGTTTATAAGGCAAGCTACAACAAGTTTGGCATGCAGCTTGCAAAGTGAAGAGATAGATATATATACACACACACACAGGGAGGGAGAGTCTTGTTGCTACTAAAGGACAGAATTCCCTTTGGGATTTGTCCTCAGCCCCAGCTGAAGCCTGGGAGAAAGCTGTCAGGCTCTGCAGTATTGCTGAACATTTTCATGCAGTGGGATTCAGACTGGTTTGCAACCTGCATGCCAAATTCCACTCTCCTTAATATCATGTCATCCTCTTAGTTTTCAGCTGGGTTGTCTCTTTGCTTAAAGTTAAAAAAATAAAATAGTAGAGCCTTCTCTGGGGGTTATAAAAGGTGGTGTGCTATTCCAAGGGTTGGAGCTGGGCAAACACTGGAGCATCTCGTCATTTTCTGTAACACCGCAAGTGAGAGCTGAAGTGATGCCAAGGGCTGTGGCCTGCCAGCTCCTGAAGCAAAGCTGCAGCCTGGGGAGAACCACCTCATGAATTTAGGATGTGTGTACCAAATGGCTCCCTGAAAGCACAGCAATCTCCACCATCACTCCCAGCAGACCTGTCAGACAAAACTTCCCCTCACATTTGAGTTGGAATTTAGCCGGAGCAAAGAATGAATGAATCTCATTTCTTGTTGTTTGAGTAGAGAGAGATGCTGGTGATACCTGGCAGGTCAAGTGTGCCTGCCCTGCCCGCTCCTGTGTCCCAGGAGCCAGCTGTAGAGACAAGATGTTTCGTTCAGATCGTTCTCAGTAATTACTGAGGCTCTCCTGTTTACCCTGGTGGAAACACCAGTACGTGGAGTATGCACCTCTGTTTTACCTGCACTGGCAAAAACACACAGTGGAGATCAAGAGATTAAAGAGAAAGCTTTTTCAGCATTCTGGCTAGCTGCTCTGGAAACCCTAGGAATTCAGGAGCAAGGATGTGCATAGACAGGCCTGGAGCGCTTCAAGCAGCTGTTGGCTTTGCCAGATCACCTCCTTCTTTCAGCTTCCTTCTTCCACCAAGGCAAGAGTGAGGACAAGACATTGTCAGCCTCCTTTAAAAAAGAGGTGATGAAATTAAAAACAGTGTGCTTATCTCACCACAGAACAGCCCCTCAACAAGCACAGCTCTTGAAAGCCAGTGCTGCAAATAGGGGATTGAGGGAATTGGGGTTTCTGACTTGAGTCAGGAGGAGCCCTTCCCTTACCCACCAGCAGGTTCTCTCCAAAGCTGTGAGCTGACACATCGTTTTCAGCACCATTTCATCCTGTGAGCAGTGTCTGGATCAGCCTTGCCACACGCAGTTGTTTGCAGACCTGCTCCACCTCCAGTTATCCCAAGGGAATCACAGAGCCCCTAGTTTTGAGGTAGCACAGGTTAACAGTCCCCAATATCTGCCCAGCTGCAGTTGGGTCTAGTGGAAGTATTTAGGATTTACATAGAATCATAGAATAATTTAGATTGGGAAGGGATCTTAAAGATCCACCAGTTCCAGCTCTCTGCCATGGGCAGTGACACCTGCCACTATCCCAGTTTGCTGAGGGCCCCATTCAACCTGGCCTTGGATACTGCCAGGAATCCAGGGGCAACTACAGCTTCTCTGGGCAACCTGTGCCAGGGCCTTAGCACCCTCACAGGGAACAACTTCTTTCATGCCTGGATTCAAGATGGAGCTTTTCTCTTGATTTTTCACGTGTCTGTTGTGTGCTGGTGAGGCAGAGCTGCTGTGCTCACCCTGCTTGCTGTGGGGCCAACACTAATGCACATCAAGGAGACACAGATAGATTTATACAGACTCTTTCACTCAAAACTAAAAATGCAGTCAACCAAACAAGCAAGACTCCAGCCCTTCTTCACCTGCCTGTACACACGTGGGGGAAGGAAAGGGGAGCAGAGGAACTTTTGTAAAAGCACGAAGGGGATTCTTATGAGATGATTTCTGAAGCTCAAAAACTAGCTGACTCTTACAAGGTGTTTTGCTCCCTGGTATTACTGAAATCTCTGTATACTTACAAAGAAAAGGACTTCTTTTCTAGCTGAAGCCAAAGCTGCCTCTGGACAGAAGTCACAGAAGTACAGATGAGGATATGGCCTCTCCTGTATCACTGCAATGTTTGACTCTTCCAGACTGTCCATTTTTCCTGCACTTTCTTAGTGTATTTTCCGTGGTCTCATCACTAGCCTGTTTTCCATCCTCTGTGACCACTGCAGTTTTCCTTCTCCACTCTCTCTCCTGGGCTTGCTCCTGCACAGGCACAACCAGCAGCCAAGCTGTGGCAGATCAAAAGGCCCGAGCTGTCACTATTCAAACCAGCTGCACAGCAGATAAAAGTAGTTTGCCTGTGCTCTGCTCACTGCTCAGGCAAGGAAAGGCCATTTTCCCACGTAGCACTTCATTGCAAGAGACCCTTGCAGCATGAACAACCCAGCAGAAAAACCTGACCCCTCTTACAACACCAGTTTCACTTTCTTTGCCCTTCTCTAGTAGACCCCAGTTTGGAGACTCCAGTGCAATAAAATTTGCTGGAGAAAAGAAGTCTTCAAGCATAAATCCAGCACAAAGCCTACAGCAGCATATTAAGCTCTCAAAACAAAGGGTTTTTTGCTTACAGGTGTCAAATTCCCAAGGACAAATATTCATCTCACTTTAAATTTAATTTTCTGAGCTGTAATTTATCTACTGAAAACAGAGCTGGTTAATACCCATGTGTATCAACTCTTTTAAAAAATTGTTTTCCTCCTCCTTCTCTGTGAGAACAACCAATACCAAGGATTTCAGGTTCTGTTTTTTCACCCATGGTAAAACCAAAACCTCAGATCTGAAGACTGAGAAGCTTTAAGGAAAGGTATTTGGTTTCAAACATTCCATCTAAGGCAATTCTTAAAAGCTTTCTGAGGGAGAGAACCCCACACCGGTATTTTCCTTCCTTTGACACAGATAATCCCATGCAACCACAAATAAATATTTATTTTTCCCTCTTTTCAACAGAGATGCCACACACAGGAATGCATTACAGAAACTGAGGGGAGGAGGGGGTTTAAGCATATTCTCCCAAGTTGATACTACCTTGGTGACCCCAGAACTCGAGCCCTTTGCTGTTCCTGGCAAAACAAGCAGTTAACAATAACTCTTCCTTGCTTGAGGCCACACTGGGCTGGGTTTTAGGGCTTGACCATCTCAGAAGAAAAATAAATTTTTATGTTGCTTTGGTCCTCGAGTAAAATACTGAGGAGGTGTAGATTAAAAAAAATAATCATACTTTCAACAGAAATAAACCTTATCCATGACACACTCATCAAATATTTTTAACCACCCACCTCCAATGCCCCTCCACAGCCATTTAGGGCTTGCTGGAAAAAAGTTCTGAGGGAGAGGACAAAAAAATTAGTTATCAGCAGGAATTCTGTTAGTTGTCACCAAAAGGCTTTCGCTGGATCATTTCCTGTGCCCTGGATCCAGCTGGAAGCGCTCTCCGTTGGGAAGGCCGGCACACAATCGCCCGGGCCTGCCACTCGCTGCCGGACAAACGGAGGAAACTGCAGCCTATCGTAAATCTGTCAGTCATGGACCAAACGGGCATCACGAGGGCTGGGCTCCTCTTCCCCCCAATTATCACTTGGCAGACACACAGAAACGGAGCTGGGAGATAAATGGCTTTTTTCAGTGGCCTGGTCCCACAAACTCAGAATGGCCTGGGTTGGAAGGGACTTTAAAAATCATCTCGTTCCACCCCACCCTGCCGTGGGCAGGGACACCTTCCACTAGCCCAGCTTGCTCTGAGCCCCATCCAACCTGGCCTTGGACACTGCCAGGGATGGGGCAGCCACAGCTGCTCTGAACAATCTGTGCCTGGGCCTCACCACCCTCACAGAGAACAATTTCTTCCATACATCTGGCCCAAATTCCCCCTCTTTCCATTTGAACCCATTAATTCTTGTCCTGTCATTCCAGCTCCTGATGCAGAGTCCCTCTCCATCTTCCTTGTGGGCCTCTTCAGATCCTGGAAGGAGCTGTGAGGTCTCCACACAACCTTCTCTTTTCCAGCTGAACAGCCCCAACTTCTCTCAGACCCAAAGCCAGAGCAGTGAAAGAGGCTGATCCATCGAGGAGTGGGATCAGAGGGAGCTCAGGAGACCTGCCCACAGTCCTGCTCTGCCACTGGTCTGCAGGGTGAGCTTAAAACTTTTCTCCTTTTAAAAACAACAAACAATCAACCAACCACAAAAAAAAAACAAAAAACAAAAAAAAAAAAAAAAAAAAAAAAAAAAAAAAAAAAAAAAAAAAAAAAAAAAAAAAAAAAAAAAAAAAAAAAAAAAANACCAACAACAACAACAACAAAAAAACCCCAAAAAACCCAAACAAAACAAAACAAAAAAAAACCAACCCAAAAAACAAACCAACAAAAATGCAAATCCTAGCAAAACCAAGACCAACCCTTCTCTTTAGGTGTTTTCAGTGGATGAGCTAAAGATAATGATGTCAAGGAGCATTAAGCTAATTTATTTAATGCAAGCTGATCATCACTGTTTTGACATGTCCAGGCATATTTGAGAAATAGGAAAGTAGGTGGAAACAAACAAAGAAAACATTTGTGAGTTTCAGTAACAGAAGAACCATCCTGAGATTCCTTTCTCCAAGCAGCTGGTCCTGAAAAATGTCAACATTTGCCCAACAGCTTGGTGGAATTACAGATCAACAGAGGTAAAGCCACTGTGACAGCCACTACTGAAGTCAGAAGGGCAAACCTGGGGTCAGAAGGGAAATGGAGACACCAAGAGGCAAATGGCAGAAGCTACAGAGGAATTTGGGGGAAGCAGGGAGGCCCGGAGTCCCTCTGGGATGTGGGAAGGGTGTCGGGGTCAGGGGTGGACAGCAAGGTGAGAGGAAAGCCCTTGGATGTGGGAAGAGTTCTTTAAGTAAATGTTGTGGATGCCAGAGGTTGCTAGGCAGGGACTGGGTGGCTGCCCAACAGCAGTCACAGAAACAAATAAATTAAAAATAAATAATAAATAAATAAATAAATCCACTGAAATGCTTTGCTGGTTCCTGCCAAGGGCGCCTGGGGCAAAGGCAGATGCCAGCAGCCAAGGCAGGATGGAGCCCAGCTCTGCTGGCTCCCGGTCCAGCACCCAGTCAGGAGGTCGAGGTGCCACTCTCACCCTGCTTTCAAAAGGAAACAGACAAAGCTGTTACCCTGGCAACTTCCAGAGCAGGGGCTGTTACAAGAACAGACATTATGTATGCAAATAAAAGCATCCAGGCACAACAGCCTGGAAGGAAAAAAAAAGCTCAAAAGCCAGGCTAATATTTGCAGAAATAAGTGCCTGAAGTAAGGCTTCTAGATCCAGAGCTGGGACTTTAAACAGATAATTCAGTTTGCAGAAGCTCTGAAGGACTGCAAGGAAAGAGCTTGAACTTTTCCTGAAAACTTAGCTAATTTATCAAATGCCTTATTACAGCACCAAAACCTGCTGTTGAGGCCTGGCTGTGAAAACACAAAAACCTTTGTTTTCTTTTATAAGAGCAGCTACAAAGCTCAGCTCAAGGCTCTTTGTATTGTTTCATGCATAATTTCATTTCAGGCACATGGCACCTATACAAACTAAATGGGTTTGGTTTTCTCCGTCCCCCAAGTTCAATACAATTTGTAGCTCCTCCACTTTCTCTCTTTTAAACTCACTCAAAACCTCAAGAGCTGCCTTTCCACCCATCTTTTTTTTCTCCCTGTTATACTGATAAACCTCCATAAAAACCCTGGAGCACCTCAACATGAGTCATGCACATACTTACCAGGGCCTTGGAGCAAGTCTCAACCCACTCTAAAATCTGACAAATTGGTTGTCTTTAATGCTCACATACTAAATATTTAGGGATTACTTTCAATCCCCTACCAAAGATCTGTCTTCATCACTCATAAGTCATATATTTCCTGAAAGAGATGAAAGCAGAGTCACAGCTGCCTCTATGTAGAGGCCTCAGTCATTGCTTTCACACACAGGACAACACAACTTCACCTACAAAAGGAAGCTTGGCATAAACTGAAAAAAAATAGAGGCAGAAAGTGAATCCCACTCATAATTCGAGGCAACCCATTGGAAAGGAAGCTGTAAACATTGTCAAGTCAAGAGTGAACATACACACTACTTGAACTATCATTGAAACTCCTTTATTTTAAAGTGATATCATGCTTTCTTCCCCTCTTTTTGTTGCTCCTCTGCAACTGAGGCAGCCCAGCCTCGAGAGCTTTGCTGAGGATATGAATTTTTATTCTGCTCAAGTACTTGTAGCAATAGCGGGAGCAGCTCGCCCAGACAGCTCCAAGGGATGCAGAAAACAAGTGGCCTTTTTACAAAACAGGCTTCCAGGGACTGACTTCCACCTCGGTGCTGTGAGGAAACAAAGCTTGTGCAATTGCAGCCTGTCCCCTCCAAGAACCCAGTCCTCTCCCCAGCCAGAAATGCCTGATCCCATTATTAGCCAATTTAGAGCATTCGGAGGGGGAGGGATCTTATGGATGCCTTGAAAATTATGTTATTTCAAGATTTTTTTGAGAACTAGAAGTTGGCTAAAGGACAGAAATTCAAAACCATGTCCTCACTGAGGGAGGGAAAAGCAGCTCTGCTCAGCTCCTGGCTGCCCTTCCCCATGGAAAATATAGCAGAGAATGGAGCTGAGATCATTAAGTCAGAAGAAAGGGAACCGCAGAAAAACCTGAAGGAAACCAGACTCCATCAGCTGCACCACTCAGACAGCAATTTGTTTAGTCAATTGCCAAAGTAAAACAAACATCGAAAGAAAAACATCTGGGAGGAGAAATTGGTGAGAGGGCTCTGGCTGTAAATTTCCTTCCTTTGCCCCATCAGTCAACAGCCTCTCGGCTTCTGCCACACAGAAAGGCACCGGGGTTCAGCTGCTATTTGCTTTTGGGAGAGAGCTTTAGGGCTGGCTTTACAAAACAAGCAGAGGTGAAGGAGGGAGGACAGCTCAGTTGCCGGTTTTCAGCACTTCTGGAAGCGCCTAAGGGGGAAGGAGGTGCTCTGCACACCCGGACCCAGCCAGCCTCTCACCCGCTGGGCAACGCTGCCATCTCCTCTGCAGCTTCCCCATCACTTCTAGGCACGACTGAGTTCACTCTCCTTGCAAGAAGATACACAGCTGATCATGTGGAAATATGATTTTTCTTTTTTTTTTTTTTTCTTCTTTCCAGCAGAGAAGACAGAAACCATCTCATACAAAGACAGAGCAACGACAGCAGCATCTGTGTTAGTGGAGGGACAGTGCTGGGTTCAGCAGAGAGCTGTGAGCCACATTTGGGGCTGGTGCCAGGGGAAGGAAGCTCTGTCCCAAAGTGTCACATCAGCTGAGAGCCAGGCAAAACTGAGCCCATTGAGTGAAACACAAACCATGTTAGGGTTATTACAGTAACTGGTTTGAGAGCCTGCTGTGGGAAGGCAGCAACGCTGGCTGAATGCAAAGGCTGGGCCCGGGAGCAGCAGCAGGCTCCATAAATAAGGTCCTGTCAGCCTGGCCATTATAAGCCTTGTGATCCTTGTTTGGTACATATCTCACCCCCTTTTGAAAAATCACACGAGGCTGGAACTTGGCACACCAGCCTCCATCCTGCCCTGAGGTTTGTGCAAACCTCAGCTCTGCTCAGACTCTTCCATTTGACCAAAAAAAGGGCAGAAGGAGAAAAAAAAAAAACAAAATAACAATGAAGACTTTTCCAGAAGACTTCAGCCACTAGCTCTTTTTGCCATGAAGGACAGCCCAGAGTGGCATCAGCTGATAGATTTCTAGAATCCCTTTTGAAGCTACAGCACATGTTGGTGTTAACAGCTGGAGAGAGATGCAGTTTTAATGAGTTCTTGAAGGTTTGCAGGTCTCACAATGAGTTTAACAGATGTACAGGCAAAAGTCCTGCTTTATGAGCAGCTCTAGCATCTTCCCTCACCTCCCTTCCCACAGAGCACAGTGTTACAAACAAAGCCTTCCTACAACAGAGCATCTTTATTCAGGCCAACCTAGTGATCTTTCCCTTAAAGGGATTAAATAACTAATAACTTTGAAAAGGCCAAAACTTAATATTACTTCAAAGTTTATGAAAAGATGATCTTTCATTAGGAAAAAGAAAAAGGACATTTTGAATTTAGCCCATTTTCCTCATTTTCAAAGAAGCTGAAATGGAAGACAAAAAGATGGTGCTTTAGAAAGTGAAATCATTGAAGTAAATTATTTCTTTTCACTTTTTAGATCTCCCCAGGGAAAAAACCCAACAAACAGCTAAGATGAAATAGTGGGGGCTTGTCTGAGCAGGAAAGCTTTATCTGCTAGATATGTAGCTGTAACTCTGTAAGTCCCTGAGTCCTTTTAGTACAACCTTTCCAGCTCAGTTTAATCAGTTTCCAGTGTCATAAACTGAGCTTAAAAGAGAAAAAATAAAACCATAATTTGGGAGGAAAAGAAAACCCAAAAACTTGTAGCAAAACAAGAGTGTTCACATGGGTAGTTAAAACAAAATTTAACCTTGGTCTAAAATCATCCCTTGACTTTCATGTTTAAAACTTTCCCACGTAGACAATTTCTCAGAGGAAACATGAGGGTTTGGGAGGGAAGTGGGGTGGGAAGTGAAAATACTTTCCCACTGCTAAGCAGAATGAGAAATAGCAGCAAGTAAAGACAAGGTTTAAGAAGCAGCTTTCCCTCAGATGTTGTTCCTTTGTCCTTTCCACTCTTTCTCCCATTTGTTTTAAAATAAGAGAAAAAGAAATAAAACCTGAGGCAGCCACTTAAAGATAAAACACTAGCATGATTAAAATTAATAAAACTGGGGGTGGGGAGAGGGTGCATTATTATTTTGAAGAAAAGGCATGAAAAGAAACTCAGAGCTTTTTCTGACACTTTTCCCAGATACCAAAATCTTGACTTTCTAATTAATTCACATTTGGCAACACAGGAGTGCCATGGTTGTGACACGCAGGTTGTAACATACAGTCTCCTTTCTCCCACCATATTAATTTCTGTCTTTCCCAATACCCAGTTTCCAAGATTCTGCCTTCCAGAAACAGGCAACATGTTAATTGCAACAGTCCAAGCAAAAACATCTCCCACATTTTGCATGAGACTCAATGCACCAACAGCCAATTTGCAGGCATATCTCCACAGGTTTCTAGGCAACTCCAACACAGGAGGCTTTTCCTGGAATTTAATGAAAGTCAAAGGTGGAAAACTCACACTGGATAATTCAGCAGAACATGTGCTACTACCAGGCTTCCTGTTATGTCCACACAAACCATTCTGAAACTGCCTGGCAAGTTACCAATGTATGGATTCCAGGGCTGCCAGCACTGCCAGCTTCAGGCATTGCAAAAGTAATGAATCAGGCCACCAAAATACTGTTCTGAAATCACCTTCTGCTTGCTGAGTTTGTTGGGGCTACTGGGAAAAGATCTAGGCTTCCTTTGCAGCAGAGAAGGAGGCTGGAATATCAAAGACACTTGAAAGGAAGTTAAAATTGCCAAGCAATTACTTGATTCCAGGTGCTGGGGATTTAATAGATACAAAAACCAACCTAATCAAAAAACCATTACCTTTGTGTTACAGGCTGTAAAGCTGAACCATTCTAGGCTATTTGGGATGTTGCAGGAGACCCTAAGCTCTGCCAAGCAGGCTTGCTAAACATGGACAGAGAAGTATTGGACATTTGTTCCCCATTTCCTCTAAGGAGTGACAAGAGAGTGCCTTAGGCAGGGGCAGCACAGGGAAACAAGACAGTCACAATTTCCATTTTACAGGATCACCCAAAAAGAAAGCAGAGGATAGTGTATCCTTCAGCTGTGTCCTTTGGTGTTTCAGATAATGCTTAAGGGGTGTTTCTTCCCCCAGTTTCAGAATGGCCTTTGTATAAATGCAGCACACACTTGTAGGAAAAAGTGTCTAAAGCTAGAAGTGAAGCAAAATAAGCAAGTTATTTTTGTCTTTACAAGTACTTACAGGTGCCCCAAAAACATCCTGTTTGATTCAGTTGTCCACCTTTATCTCTGCACCCTGGTCATGAAATCACATGAGAATGAAGTTATTCCATGAAACTTTTGATATTTCTTGGTTCTGTGTGGGAAAGATTAGCTGCATTTGTTCCCAAGTTTCCCTGCATTTAGTCAGGGAGTGACATTTGAGATAGTTTCAGAGAATCATAAAATGGCCTGGAAAGTTCATCCAGTTCCAACCCCCAGCCATGGGCAGGGACACCTGCCACTATCCCAGGTCGCTCAGAGCCCATCCAGTCTGGCCTTGGATGTTTCCAGGGATCCAGGGGTAGCTACAACTTCTCTGGCAGTCTATGCCAGGGCTTCACCACCCTCACAGGGAAGAATTTCTTCCTCATATCCAATCTAAACCCACCCTCTTTCAGCTTGAAGCCATTCCCCTGGTCCTGTTACTACGTGCTCCTCTATGAAGTCTCTCTCCCACTCTCTCATTTTTGTTTTTATCAAAAGGCATTTACCCAACAGACTGCCACATGCCTCTGTTGCAATACAGCAAGAACAATTCATTATAAGCTCAGTAATTATACAACAGTGAGGATTACAGGGAGGCTCCAGAGAAATTTTAAAAATCTAATTATTTTAAACCCTTGCACATTCCTGTGAGGTTTCAGTAAGTTTATACCCAGAACATCACAACAGCAAGCTGTGTGAAAATGTTCTGCCTCACCTGACACTACAGAGTAAATACACGATGTCTGCTGCTGTCAAAGCAAATGGACAAATGTTACCAAGGAGGGACAGGACCCAAACAGGTGGAACACTCACTGACATTCCCCCACCTGAAGGAAAGGTGTGTCCATAGGCTTTGGATCCCTGAACTGGGCAGATGTTGCCCTTCCAGAGGTGGTTTGGATCACTGTCAGCTCACAACAACCAAGGGATCTCAGAGTATTCCCATCATTTCAGAGCATGCTGATGATTCATGCATGGTTACATGGCAATATTTACTCAGCTCTCAGGAGGTGAATTCATTAGGAGGGATTAGTCAGCTGTCAAGCACCCATTCCCTTGCATAAAAATGATATTCCCTAAATAAAAGTCCTCATCTCCAACCTGAACTTCTGCCCCACCACCTATTCCCTCTTATTTAATAAGGAGTGAATAAGGTAAATAATTACCATTGTTTTCATGGGTTGCAGGAGAAAGGAACACAGGAGACATTGACAGTGAAAAATGGAGAAGTGAATGTAGCAACTTGTTTCTCAGCACTGCTGAGCATAATCAAAGAAGCACAAACTTCTGATTTATTCAGAGCCAATCATGGCTGCAAGGGAAACAGACTTGCTGGATAAAGATTCATCTCTGGCCAAAAGCAGACAATGACATCAAGCACTGCACACCCATCAGTAGGGCAAGTGGGTTTCTGTTTTTTCCAGAGTATAGGAACACATTGCAGGCTCTAGAAAACCGTTGTCTTTTGGCAGATATCACACAATTTCTCTCATTTTGTAAAATTTGCATCACCACTTCTTGCTCTATCCAAAGCATGCTCCACTCGTGGCTAAAATGGAAGAGATCTGTGCAATGGAACACAAAGAAAGCTTGGCAACTACTGCAAACACATCCACAAACAGAAGGAAGAAAATACTTGTTAAAAACCAGCAGAGCACGACCTAGATAAATGGCCACTGAATTTGTAGGGCCAAAGCAAAGCAGGTTGTGGTTTTCAAGCCATCCTGCTGTCAGAGCTGTACCAAGAAAGGAGCACTCCCTGCCCTGCCCTGCTGCTGCAGTCATCTGGCTCCAAAATATCATCCATGGTTTCTCAGTTCTATCATTTGAGCTAGTAAATGTTATTTTCTCCTTGTATGCTTTTAAATAAAGCTGTCCTAAGCAGGACTTAGCTGTCCTAAGTACATTGTATGCACTGCTCATCTAAAAGCTGGAAGTCACTCACAGGTGTATGAGAGCCCTTATTTCTGCTTTATCCTCTCTTGAAGAAGCAGCATCAAACGTAGAAAATCAAATTCCAGCCCTTGATGCTACAGAGGAAAGGACAGTGAGTCTCAGCCTGCCTTTGTCCCCATGATCAATGCCATTTGCCATATTCCCTTTGGTACCACTGCACCACAAAATCCCAGCAGGTCAGGTTACTGCGCTGCTCACCTGCCTCTGCCCTATGCCATGTATTGGAGGCTCCCCGATGAGGCCCTGGTGTAGCATTTCACCTCTGAGTAGGCTTTTATCACAACAGAAACAGAGATGGGAGCAACAGTGAGACTGAAGGCAACGGGGTTAAAAACATCATGAACCAGCTTTGTGCTACCTGTTGTTTGCCCGTGGAAATCCTTCGTCTGAGCAGAGCAGCCATGGTGAGTACCGAGGCTTCTCAAAGCCCAGAGCCCTCCCCAAGTGGCACTGTGGCCCAAAGAGACCAGCAGGGCTGTACCCAATGCAGTGAGAAGCCCCAGCCATTTGGCAGTGTTCTGCTTGCCTGGGAGATGGAGCTGGCTGCTCTGAGGAGCCCGTGCCCATGGGTTTGGGCTTTTTCTCTCCCCTACAGCTCCAGTAGCAGCACCCGGCTGCCAGCGGCGCTGGAAGAGGATGGAAGATGCCTGCAGGGACCCAGGGCACACCCAGCACGGCTCTCCTGCCTCGGGGTCCCCTGTGCTGCCTTCACACTGACACAGGGACCTGCTCCCTCTTCTCCTTGCACTGCTGTCTGTCTGTGTGAGCTCTCCTGCTGAGGTTGCCAAGGGATTGAATAACAGATGGGAAGAAACAAAGAGCCTGCAAGGAATAATCCCAGATGCAACTGTCCTCATGGGAAAAATATTCTATTATCCAGTTCCAGCGTTTGCCTTTCAGGGAACGATAACTCAGTACAAGGTAATGCTATTCAACCATTTCCTGGTGCAATCCTGCAGCAAAGACATTCACTTTATGTTTAAAATGAACTCACTAAAAATCTCCTTCTAGAAAGTGCCTCAGATGTATTACAAACAGGTAGAACTGATAGCAAAAATCTCACCATCATTCACTGCCAATGCAGCAGTTCCCTACTAAGCAAATAAACAACCTACATACACCTGTGTTTTATCTGCCAGTAGTCTAAAGAATGCAGGGTCTTGGAAATGGACAAAAAGTGTTGCCACTATTCTAAAAAATACCCAAAACAAGCTGTACATCAAAAGCCAAGGCACTGTAGTTTCTAAGATTTTCAAATGGATCAGTTGTGGCTGTTCCTGAACTTTTGTCCAGCTAGAGCTTACAGTATGTAAAACTGGAATAGTAACACAATTTCCTATCACTAATTCTGTTTCTCTGCCATCCTCTTATGGAGAAGGTCTCTTTAGCCAGTGGTGCAGATTTGCCAAAGTGGCTGGAATTCAACCCTGAAGCAAACACACTGCAAGGGCTGCCGATGGCAGGGGAGGGAGGAGTGTACCTGCTCAACCTTGCTGCCTCTGGAGGGCTGCCTGCCCAGGAAACACTGAGGGCTGCTGGAAATTTCACCATCCACGTGCAGGACAGCAATTTATCCTTGGAAATGCAGAACTTGAAGCACAGCTTCCAGTGAGTACTGCTGGCCTCAATGGCTTCTGCTCTAATCAGTGAGGGGAGGGAAAAATTATTTTTAAGAAAAAGAGATAGGTGCTCCCTAATGGACACAGGGTGGGTTTTTTCCTGCTGTGGACATGTGACATCAGGGAACCAAAACCAAAACAAAACCCCACAAAATATTGGGCAAGCACATGTTGAATATAAAAGCAGGAGGCTTTGTTGTCCCAGAGCAACAGTGCACAGCAAACACGGGCATGAGGGCTGCAAGCCCAGCAGCACAGGGACACCGATTCTCCATTGTGCAGGTGGCATCCAGCTGCCCTGCTCCAGTTCCTAACTCTTCTGTGAGCAGGGAGAGAGGCAGGCCCCCAGTGAGGCTCCAAATTTCCTCCACAAGACACTGTTTGTTACCACTGACGGTACTTTCTTAGTGTAAGTACCTACGTTTGATGTGTAACAGACTGGGAATGTCTCTGAAGTAAATTGCTTCCGTAATGAGGACAGTGTTTGGAAATCCAGCGCATGCTGCTGGGTTCTGCACAAGCAGTGGGATCAAACTCAGCAATCAGTGACGTTAGGGGGATGGGAAACATTCATATATTCAAGGAGAAGGAAGTTTTGGATTAAGAGGTAAAATTTTGAGCAGCAATTGACTAAATTCAAACAGGGATCTTCACAAAAACGGGGTGGGGTAAGAAGAACTACTCTTAACCACTCTAATTTTGGACTCTCAATATCAGGTGTGGGAAGGAAGCTCCCATCACTTGTGCAGAAATCATTCTCTCTGCTGGAGCAGCAGCCCTGGAAGCTCGGGAGCGCCTGTCCTTGGTGTGGAGGATGGCTGAGTACCTGCACCTGGACAGCTCCCTGCTGAGCCTGCTGCAGCACACGGGCCCTGCAGCCAGGGGCTCACACGTCCTGGCTGAGGACAGCCGGCACATCGACCTCGCCGCCAGCCGCTACCTGGGGCTCTCCTGGCCCGTCACGTGTGGAGGCTTTGCCCTGCTCCACGAATTCATCCAGGTCCTGCAGCACAGCATGAACTCACATCACCTCTCACGGCTGCTGGGGTATGAAATTGCAGGCTGGAGAATACTCAGGAGAGGGGAGTACAAAAGAAAGTCTCCAAGACTACACCGCAGGCAATTAATGATCACCCCAACACCTGCATTAAAACCAACCAGAATTACTCAGAGACCAGCTGCAGGAGAGGCTTCCAGGCCTTTGTTCTTTCCTGTGCCAAGCCAGTTACTCACACCACTTGTGCTATCACTCAGAGCTACTCAGAGCTTATCAACTTTCTGTGCAGAAAGTATAACCATGGCAAGTTATAAGATGCAGAATAATATCTACCTTGCAAGTCAAGAAAGCTTGGTCACCTTAGAAATGAACCCAGCAGAGGACATGCCATCTAACCCCACAGTATCCATTATGCTTGCAGACTCTCATTCCCCAGATCTTTCACCTTCACTGATGACTGAAACGAGGCTTCTCTTTTCTGAACTGGAATTGCTGCCTGCTAGAGTTTCTTGTACATCCTTGCTGTCAGAGCAGCCAGAGCCTCACGTGCCTGAGGCAGACTCCTATTTCTTTTCCAGTAAATCAGAGACATCCACATACCATCTCCTACAGAATGTCACTTCAGGCACAGAGCAGCCTTCCAGGTCATGGGTGATAAACACTCCTCAGGAGTGGCCTCACAGCTCAGCAGTGGCATTTTCTCCCAAGACAGAATTACACCCATCTTTGCCTGGAGCAATGGCAGTATCAGAAGTGCCAGATTACAGCAATGAGGTAAAAAGTCACTTTCCAGAACCTGAAAAGCTTTTGGATGCATCCCTCTGTCCAGAAGCACTCCCTTCACTATGCCAAGAAGCTTCAGTAAGGGCCACAACTTTGTCTGGTTTCACATCTCCCATCAAGCACACATTCCCAGCTGTCCTAGCAAGCATCAGTCTGAGCCAAGTGTTCACTAATGGCTGTGAACTTCAGCCTAAACCTTCTATGACTATCCCACAGCGCAGTGGCTTTTCCTTTGCTGGAGGGAAAAGCACAGCTTCTTCTGTGACCCAGAGAGAAGCACAGACCCTCTATTCCAAATTGATTTTCAGTGCTGAAGCCTCAGCCAGCTTTCCTCTCACATTAACCAGCACTGCCCCTGGTAAAGCTGAAGCAGCTCATGAGCCAAGTCTGATCACTCTGTCCCACCCTGACACCACTCCAGTTCTTACTGTGCCAGAAGACTTTTCTGCCTTTCTCATGTCCAGGTTATCCAGACCAACATTCCCTCCTCCTTACAGCAGCAGCATGCTCAGAACAGAGCCACAGCCCACAAGGATTTCACCCAGCAGCACAGAGGAATTGCTTTCAGACAAAGATCTGGGAACAAATGAGATTTTGCCAAGTGTCACTGAGCCTACCTTGGAGTCACACAGCATCTCAGGCATCAAGCCAGATGCTGTAGAAGCACCTCTGGTGACTTTATTTAATGCCACTTCTCACCTGCCCAGCAGCATACCGGGTATGTTTAAGGTTTGACTTTCCTTTTGCCCTCTTTCCCACCAGAATAGTTCTATACAGTTTCTTGTGCAAAAGCACAACTTCCCTGCACTAGGCATGTGCCAGCAGCAGTCTTCCCAATAAAGGAATGCATTTTTTTTTTTTTGCTTAGCTGGGAGCAGATAACAGCTCAGCTGAATGATCAGGTCCAGCTTTGACCATCCTATCTGAGGAAAGATGTGGACCCTTAAAAAAGCTCCAAAGGAACACAAGGATGGTCAGAGGTCTAGAAAACATGTCAAACTAAAATAATTAGTCTAGAAGACTGAGAAAATACATGGGTTTGTAGAATATTTTGCTTAAAAGATGAAAGATGCATTCTCAGAATTCCCTGGGATCTAACACAGCACTAATGACCTTCAAGTGCAGTTAAGATGATTCGAGTTAGACATTAGATAAACTTTCTCACAGTAAGGATAATAGAACATTAGAAAAGATGCTTGAAGAACATTGTGGAGGGATTTTAAGGACTGAAGAATAAATATTTATCAAAACTGACACTGAAGTACTTGAGTATCCTTTGGAGTAAAGAATTAGGCCAGACACACTTTTTAGTCTGCCTTCACCTCCAACTGCATGAATCTGTGACTCAGGCTTAAGTGTATACTAGACAATAGAGATGGCTTTCTTTGTAGTGTCAGTTGGGTAAATTTGTGGTATTATACCTTACATTAAATCTGTAAAAATGTGCACATGGTAGATTTTAAAGTTATGAAGTGCAGAACTCAAAGCCTTGTTAATGCCCTTCAGAGCCATCTTATTTGTAAAACTTTATTAGACCTACATTAAGTCTGTACCCAAAACCTGTACACAGACTGTAGTCTGAGATATTTAGGTTTGCAATCAGGTGTCCCAGCAAGCATCATTGGGACAGACCATGTGGGGTGAGACAGGACAAGGGGGAATGGCTTCACACTGACACAGTGTGAAGTTCAGGTTTAGATTGGACATGAGGAAGAAATTCTCCCCTGTGAGGGTGCTGAGGCCCTGGCACAGGTTGCCCAGAGCAGCTGTGGCTGCCCCTGGATCCCTGGCAGTGCCCAAGGCCAGGCTTGGATGGGGCTCTGAGCAATCTGGGATAGTGGCAGGTGTCCCTGCCCATGGCAGGGGTTGGAATGGGATGGTCTGTAAGGCCCCTTTCCACCCAGGCCATTCTGTGATTCTGTGATTCATCAAAGCCCACAGGTGGACAATATAGCCCTAACACATTACTGGTATTAGCACTCTTCCAAGCACAGGCCATGTAGAAATATTAAAAATAAAAAAAAAAAATCCTTCTTCTCCAAAGATAGAAGCCACTTCCATTCCCTCCTTTTTTAAAGGGGAGTTTGAACTCCAGCCTGCTTCCCAAGGTCCTTCCTGTCTTCAACCACATGCCATAAAAGCTTTCAAACTGTATTCCCAACCCTGTAACACATTATTGACATAAGATTCTTTTTACATAGATCTAAATGGTCTTTCACCTTAAACTGTAATGATCTCACTTTCACAGAGGTGGGTGAGACGGTGCTGCCATCACACCTGGATCCAAGCACCCAGCTGTTTCCCTCGTCTGAAAGACTACAGTTTTTGGAAAGTGCATGGATTCTTCCTCCATTTTCTGCTTCACAGGAGCTGCTGACTGTAACCCAAGGTAAAAACAAGTTTACTTTTCTGTTCTTGCTTCTGAACACAGGTGCCATCAACCTTTTCATCCACCCTGCAAGGTATCTCTGGTTTCCTGTACTAGAACCCATGCAGAACTCAGACTATCACAATGGAAATGTTTGTCTCCTGAATTCATCCCTCCATAATATTTACATTAGGTAATATACAAGGAGAAGATAATATGGCATGATTTTACTAGTCCTCACCATAAAGTGTAGAAAGCACAAGCACACAAGATCCAGAAATGGCAGGAAGAGAGGACCATGTTTGTCACAAGCTCATGTTTCAAGTTCCATGTTTGTCACAGTCCCTGTGAGACTTTAAGTATCACTCCTTGAGTCTGGCAGCACACTTCACCTGACAGTGACAGAGAGATTTCTTTCAAATTTGTCCCTTCACTTTATCATCCTCCAGCTTACCTGGTATCTGCTCCCAAATTCTCTGGAACTCTTCAAAGCGGGCAGATATGAAGCACTCGAGCAATCCCATCCCAGGCATCCATACTCTCATTAAATCCCCCCCCAACCCAAAAAAATTCCATGATTAATGTTGGAAATAGAAGATGAAACAATGATACCATGTTGTGGTATTTCTGTGTAAAAGTAACTAGAATTAGATGTAATTGTTTGGGAAGGGGCTATACAAGGTCTGACTAATATTTTGGACTAGACAAAACAGTGTTGAGGATATTTATAGCTCTTTAAACGAACAGATATTTAAATATGCTTAACAAATGAGGTTAAGAGGAGATCAAGGATAAGAGTTTACTGTTAAAAGTTTAAGTTTCAGCACACTCCACAATTCTGAGGCTGACAAGATTTCTTTACCATCACTTACCAAGAGACAGCAATTTTTTCCTCCTAATTCTTTCCCTTCCTTTTCTCCCTCCTCTCTAAAGGGCAAGCAAACACTTCCCCAAAGGTTGTTCATTCCATTAAATTCCTAACAGCAACCATCGGATGCCTGTTCTTTTTCCCTATACCTGCCAACACATTTTATGACGAGGAAGATGGCAACTCCACTCAGTTATCCCTCCAAATCCTCCCAGCTGACGGCTCCCCGTGGGGACCCGAGAGCTGGCTGCAGTTTAACACCTCCCAGCAGGCCATGCACGGCTATCCCTTAGAGGTGGACTTCCAGCATTCCCCACAGGAGTTTGTGCTGTCTGCCACGGATTCCGGCGGTCTGGCAGCCTGGCAATCCTTCACCATCGAGCTCCTGAAGCCCTCCCAGCCACCCTGCCACCTTTTCACCGTGCGGACCAAGAACAGCTACTCCTCTTTCCTGAGGGAGAGGAAGAGGGTGGGTTTGTTCCTGGAGAAGCTCTCCCTGTTCCTGAACTCCAGCAGCCCCAAAGACATGGTGCTGACAGCTCTCCAGCCTGGCTCCACACTCATCTCCTGGTACAACAGCTCGCTGTGTGCAAGCGCCAATGCATCTTCCAGCTGGTGCGGGGAAAACGAAACCCAGCAGGCACTGGAGAAACTGAGAGTGCCAGCTGGGTCTGTGAGCCCACAGTTTGTCCAAGCAATGCTGCCAGAGTACAGAATCGATGTGACCTCCAGCATTTCCTACAGTGAGGACTGCCCAGCCAGCACCAAGCCATTCCCTGGGCCTTGCAGCAGCACCAGGCCGACGCTCCAAGCCAAGAACGACTCCACGGTGAGGAGGAGCCCTCGTGTCCTACTGAGCAGTGTTTGTGCCACTGCCAGCGTGGGGCTGGCAGTAGTGGTCTGCTGGCTTTGCAGGTGTCCCAGGAGGATTCCTGGAGCACAGCCTGTGCTGGTTCAGACAAACTCCCAGCTAAGCCATGCTGATGTGGAACTGGATGCCCTGAGACCTCGCAAAGTCCCTGTACACGAGTGCAGGGGTCCACTGTCACCTCCGTTATGGACCCCACCTTCAGGACCACTTCCCTCCCAGGGGCAGCATCCCAGGCAGATCCCTCACATCACACCACCCTTCCAGCCACCAAAATACCAACTCCCTCCCCACTATCCAGAGGCTCTGACCACCTGCCATGGCAACATCCAGAGGCTTAGGTTTTAAAAACTTTTAAATGGTATTAAGAGCAAACCTACAGAAAGACAAATTGCATTACAAGGTGCTATCCTTAACACTCAGAATAAAAACATGAACAGGCAGTTAGTGATTTTTACCATGTTTCAATTTAGAATAGAACATATTTGACCCACACCTGACAATGAGGCAGCAGCCAAAGCAGAACCCAAGTGAAGCAGGCAAAGGGATCTCCTGACAAAGGGAATTACAACCCCATAAAAGTCAGAACAAGAAAATACACATCAAGCTGATGCTGGTGGGAATGAGGGGTCACAGTCAGTGCTGGGCAAATCTCACTCCATTTGAGTCTCCCTGACTCATAATTATACATTTTATATAGAAGAGGCAGAACTGTCACAGAGGGTTCACCATTATGGTTCCATTGAAATTCAGAGGTGCTACTACGCTGGAGTCTAGGCCATCTTGGAATTTTATAATTGTAAAATGCCTGACACCGTCCTTTCAATCTTTCAAAACTTTTTGAAGTGCTTCTAAAAATACATCATATGTAGCATTTCTAAAGGCAATAGTAGCTACTAAACTCCGCCTGTTAGGTAATTTGGTGCAATGTACTTTTAAAGATACATTTTAAAGTTCCAGGCTTGTCTTCTTTACAGTAAAACTCTCTTGTCTGCTTCTGCCTGGGACAGTTCTAGCAGAGAACTCCTGAAGTTGTGCAAAAGAATTTCTAAGGACTTTCTAAACATTTTGAAATCCTTCCAGTTTAATAGATTGTGATATACAAAATGTAATCCATAATTTATGAACTGCATTTTGCAATCACATAATTACAGATTAAGCTACTTAATCCGTAACTTCCAATTTTAATCTGTAAACTCTTTTTAGAACTGACAAAACCTTCCCTAAACCTGAAGGCAGTGTGTGAAATAGGAGCCAAGCAGCACCAGTGCCACTATGCAGGGCAGGGGAAGATTATGGAATGCCCTTTCCAGAACTGCAAAGATCAGCCCTTGCAGTCTCTTAAGTCCCTGTGAGACTTTAAGTACATGAAATACAGACCCACAGTCACCAGGCCCTGCTCATTTAATCACCAACCAGCCTGACCTGGCAGATGCTCCAAATGTGGAGAATGGAGTTAGTAAACAAGCTAAACAAATACGTATTTTAATAGCAGGTGCTATCAAATTTCTCTTCTGCTAATGAAGTATTTAATTCCTGTGCATATTTTCAAGGAGTGCAGCTGAATATTAATGGCACATGAGGAGATGCAACACACAATTCCTGAGGCACAGGATGAGCTTTTCAGCTCTAACTCTCCAGCCTAGCAAATTGCAGAGCTGACATTTACCTGCTCCCCAGCTTCCAGACTTCAACATTCCTCTAGGAAACAAGAGAAACATCCAGTGACATGCAGTAAAATCTCATTAAAATAACCCAGAAAGTCATGAGAAGTAATAATTTTGGGGCAGTTTTCTCCATCAGAACATTTCAGCTAGTATATCAAGAGATGTGGTGATGCAGGACATTCTGTTTTCAATGAGGTAGTAAAAATAAAAGCAGTAAGTCTTCACACTAGGATCTCCTCTCCTCAAGAGTTACACGTTGCTTCTCTAAAAGCTACAAATATTTTACAACATGACAGAAAATATTACCATGCAAGTACTATTTAATCACTCTGTAAAAATGGTTCTAAAATCATTTAACAGAGAACACACCTGCATCAGAGTGGCTGAATAATCACCTTGACATTATTCACTGTACTTCAGCAAAGCTGAGAAAAGGATTCAGTCACAAATGTTAAGTGACGAATATTTGCATTCAGATCTATACATCACAAACTATGATATTTAAAGTTGCAGGTGAATATGAAAATAATGATTTTTAGAGAACCTCAAAGATGTGTCTCAAACCAGCTATAAGATATCCAAGGATCTGTGAGCCCTTCAGTTGCTTACAGAAGCCAGATGCAGACCAGAGGAAGGCTGACACACTTAGAGAGCTCAGGAATTCATCTTTCCTTAGCCCATGTGGAAGACAACCCAAAATCTGACCAGAAAAGGAATCAGATCACAGACATGGGCTGACTTTTCCCAGTTGAGAATTCTACTCCCCAGTGAAAGAGGCTCTACTCAAAGAAACTGAAGACAGATCACCTACCTTTTCATTCACAGCCATTCTAACTCAGTCTCTCAGACATACAACCACAAGTATCTTACAGAACACACTTCATCAAAAATATAATTATTAGCAAAAAAATTTATTGTACTTTTGCTTACAAAGCCTTAACTCCAACACAACAACCTGAAAGGCTTTGCTTTCTAAAGACCATTTCCATTCCATTTCTTAAAAGTCTTTAAACCAACAATTTTAATCTGTAAAACCCTCACCCTCCCCCCCCAGATGAAAACCAAGACTGGCACTCTCTCAGTGTCTGGGTACTCGGTGTGCGCTCTCTTCCATAATTCTGAACTCCTGAGGAATCCTCATATAAATAAAAGGTGTTCATGAACCAAAATTAACGATGTTATCAGCTTACTGTACATTACTTGAATTTGGTATTTTTTTAAGACAGTCATCATTGATTTTGAAATAGTATCCAATACTTCTGGGCAAGGACTTTAAGGTGACATTTCTATAACATTTCTATTACTTGATTTACTCCACGGCAGCAGAGGTTTTCTTCATCCTAAAGCACGACTGGAAAAAGCTTCAGGACCTATTTGCACACAGCTGGTTTAACGTGATATGCAGATTTCATACTTCATAGCAAAAATAGGACTAGAAAAATGTAAAAACCAATCACACCACAGCTATACAATTGTATTGAAACAGTACCAAGAGCAATTCCAGCATTAAATATTTTCGCAATTTGGCCAAGTTTTGTCCCAAGAAACAGAATTAATCCTCACTGCCGGCCTGCTTTTCCGTTTTCTGTTGTCTCCATTCTGAAAGGCAAGACAACAATTGGTAAGGCCTGTTACTGTAAGAACAATCAACAGTTTAAAAAAAAATTAGATTTAAATGCTTTCATAAATACTTTTTACTTCACTAACTGTCCTGTCTCTCTCTACCCCAACACACATGCAATCTTATCTCCTCTTAACACTTCTTTAAGCAGCAGTCAGTACATAAACGAAAGGTTTCTACAAAGATACATTTCAGCTGTGAAAAACCATCCGCTATCAACCTCCTCAAAACAGAAAATATTCATGTGACTGGAGAATGTTCATGTGACTGGAGAATCCATTTTGAAAACTTGAGCTTTGGCCATTTTTTCTAAGGCCCTTCATTTTTCACCCCTCTTACACTGATCATTGTCTACCATCATCTGATTTCCTTCAGAGGAGGCTGGTTTGGTTTTCCAGTATTTTTCATAGAACATGGACTGTTGTCAACTGCTTAACTCCCTGAAGTTTAATAAGAGTTTTGCTGCAGGGGCAATCCCTGAGGCCCAGGGAAGCCCAGCTCTCAGCAGTCAGTCTCACTCAGTACAGATGCAAACAGAAAATCAAACACTGCTGTGGTTCTCCATCAATGCTGAGAAGCAAGGAATGTATTTAGATATTTTAATTATCAAAGGAGTATCTAATCTGTAAACTCCACACTGACTGCTACCAAGATATGGGTAGTAATGCATTTCCTGATACAAACCCATTTTCTTCTTTCAGATGTTGATACAGCTCAGCTTTGTTGTTGACAGAGTTCAACCGACCAATAAATTCCTGGTGTTTCCTAGAGTTGGCAGTATTAATTCTGTTGCTCCATAAAGACAGCAAGGACATTGGCCCTAAAATTTTAAGTAAAAAGAGTCTAAGTGATGAAAATTTTGAATTAACATGAC
The DNA here is from genome assembly GCA_013397555.1 of Urocynchramus pylzowi. NCBI lineage: Eukaryota > Metazoa > Chordata > Aves > Passeriformes > Fringillidae > Urocynchramus > Urocynchramus pylzowi. The sequence continues at coordinate 746,371 of VZRH01007416.1, forward strand.
ATCATTATTAAAGGAATAACAGATTATGGTAATACAACATGTTAAAACAATTAATATTAAACAAACTTACAATAGGGGCTAAATAAATAGAAAATATGCAAAGGGTAATGGCTGAGGAGTTGCTGCACATGAGATGGACTCTACTTTAAATGCAAAATCTCAGCATCAGCTCAGCCACTGTGACAGAAAATAAATCACATCAAGGAAGAGTGAGAACTGTCCATTCTGATAACTGCACTGCTTAGGCAAGTTGATTATTTATTAGCAGGAGACAGTGATTTCTGATACCTGCCCTCAAACAGCATTGCTCACATACAGTAGGTCAAACAGCACCAGCAGGAGCTTGGCCAACCCCCTGTCAACCCAAGAGTCGATCAGCAGACCCACACAGAGTCTTGGTATCTCCCTTTTTTCACAGACCTGGTGAGGTTACCACGTTTTCCAAGAATTTCTCAACATTTAGCATTTAATTAAACACAACATTGAACATTTAATTAAACACGATCTTCACTGACTTAGCTTTAACTCCAAAATTATTCACCTCATTCCTTTAGAAAACACAGACTGACGCAACATCTACCATTAAAAGAAATAATTTGTTACAATTGTTCTGGCTTACCTTTTGCCTTTTCAGCTGTGGGCATTTCGTCCATTGTAATGAGAGGCTTTTTGTTGGGGGGCTCAGGAGAATCAGGGGAGTCTTTGATAACTTCAGCTTCTGCCAGTTCTTCTTTCTCCCGATCCAAAAGACCTTTTAACCTTTTTCAGAGGGAAGGCAAAGGGTGAGGAAAAATATGCTTGAGCAGGACATAATCCTTGATAGCTTTCTGTACTACTCCTCAAAATTATACAGGACCCATATCATAAGAAAATTTCTTTTGACCCCTTGGAGTGGGTGACAAACAATAGGGAATTCCAGCCAAATAATCCTCTGTATAAAGCATTGCATAAAGGAAAGGTTCTTAACACACAGTTTCACTATAGTTGTTGAGACAATTGATGTCTGAATTTTGAAGGAAAGACTAAATTGAAATAAATACATAAAGAAATACGATACAATTCCCTATTATCTTTTCTAGCTGAATTCAGACCCATTCACATCAAATCCCTTTTATCTCAGTCCCCATTTCTGTTCCATGTGTGAAAGAAAAGTTGTAGGAATGATCATTCACAGGAAGGCATGGAACATCATCAGCATGGTGACAGCAGGGTAGATGAAAAGGCCCTCCCATCCTAAATGATCCCAGCATGCACAGAACACATGTAAATTAAGCTTATTACCATGAGTTTTTTGGATCTCTGTAGAAAGTAGTTTCAAAGAAGGAATACAGAACAGACTGACAGGTGCTTGCCATTTAAGACAAGCTACAATAACAACATGCATTACAGACACGAGGTAAATGGACATTAATCCTGATGTTCAGCTGAAGAGAAGAGCCAAATCAAGCTGGGTTGTTTAAATCAACCTGAGCACTGAACTATCTACAGCTTATAAGAAAACAACTGCTGTCCCAAGTTTTAAGCCATGATTTAAATTTCCATAAAGCAGTTTAATATCTAATAGGTGGTGTGGTTATGACAGAATCCAACAGCAGGAACTCCTCAAGCTAAAACACCGTGCTAAATGGTTAACAGCCAAGAACAACAGTTATGCTACAGACTGATTTCACTTTAGAAAATGTACCTCTCTGATTCCTGCCATGGCTTATCCGATTCATAGTCCTTGCCCAGCTTCTCCGACTTGTCCTCTTTGTCTTCTCTCTTCCTGCCTCGTTTCTTGCGCTCCTCCTCCTCTGGGGGTTTGCTCCTGCAGGCCATGAGACACTCGAGGACGCGCTGGTGCCTGTCAGAGTTGGTGATGTGCGCCCGGACCAGGGTCTCCAGCTCGTTCCACATAATGCGGTACTGCTCATCCCTGAAGGGCAGGAGAAACAGACCACAGCAAGGACCACAGCAGCTTTTAACTACTGGCTCAATGAATGCAGACCTTAAGAAACAAAACAGAACCCCCAAACCAAAAATAACTCCAAAGATATTATCTGTACTAGGTTTTCTCCACCTGGGAGTACTCCATGCTTGAAACCACATTAACATTTCCCAGTTAATGCCCAGAGTAAAGTTTAAATTGAAATAGATTATGTCCATTGAAATCATATTGCTCCACAAGATCTCACTGCCAAAACGCACTTGTGAAATCTCTCAGGTGCTTGCTAACAATGAAGTGTCAGAGGGACACTCATGTACTGACATGCAAATTAATTCCTGCATTATTTGGGTTAAAAAAAGTAAGAAAGAATTGCACCACACTACTGTCAATAACTCCCAGTCATGTAGGCAAATCAGGAGCTGAATTTCTTTTCAATCCATTCTTGGAAACACAAGGAACACATCGCAATGACTTAGGGATCCAAATATTCTATGCTTATTTTAAAGAAGCATCCCCTATTTTAAATAACTGTTCCAAAAGGATTCTAATATATCCCAACTTTAATGCACCATTCATTTATAATACATTGAAGTTTTTCTTTTTATTAATTTGAAATTATTCCACTCTATCTGTCCAATTTGTATCAATTTTGTACCTTTGCTGATAACTATCTTTCATTTCATATTTTTTAACATATTTAAATTCTTAGGTAATAAAACTGCTAACATACAGCAGTATCAGTACTGTTATAGCCCCAAAATGATACAGGTGAAGCACTCACAGCATTTGGGATGTGCAATACAGTGTTTAGTTCACTGTATATTACTTTCAGCTACATTTTCAAAATTTGGTATAAAAACATTGTCAACAGAGTATTTCTGAAAATAGTCCAGAATCAACAAAGAGAGACATGCATGTAACCTTTTTGGCCCTTTTCCTCTGGTACCAACTGTTGAAATTGGCAGTGGATCATTCTTCCTCTCCATGTCTACCAAATTGTATATTGTTTTTTGACAATTCAGTACATCCTCATCAGTCATTGTTTCCTTTACAATTACACTGGCTAACGGCACTACCTGCAAGACAAAACAGAAATGAACAACAAGAAAACGTGTGTGTGTGTGTGTGTGTGTGTGTGTGTGTGTGTGTGTGTGTGTGTGTGTGTGTGTGTGTGTGTGTGTCACAGGAGAGCTACAGAGAGAATAAAATTAAAGGCAATGAAACAACATACAACAAAACCTCACCCTCTTATCCTCAGTTTAGTACTAACTCTAAGTGTAAGTAGATGCTTTCTTTACCCAGTAGACCTGGAGCTGTCAGGTTCAAACCACTTTATTTAAATAGCATTCCAATAATCTACTGCATTAAATACAGAGTTAGTTCAGGAAAAATAAAGCTGGAAATAAACTGATTTTACAGCAAAGGATTTATCACCCCATGGAGTTGGTATTTCACCAAATGACAAGGGGAAACTTAATCTAGGAAGAGAACAGAAATTTACAGAGCCCAGGTACTTACAGCTTGCATGTTGAAGATGGTGGTCTGAGAAATAATCATAGGCCAGTAACGAGTATGTTTCTCTAACTGATCTTTTGCACGTTCCAATGGAATTTCAAGACTTCCATCGATCTTATATCTGGGCTCTAGAAAAGGAGTTAATCGGTTTTCCCTCATAAATTCACCAAAATCCTAATGATAACCAAACAAGATACAATTAGGCATTTCTCTAACAAAGTAACTTTCAGTGAAGGGGCTAAACAGCTTAGCCTTGCTTATCACTTTGAACCATCCCCCTGCCACATCTGACCCTACCAACCACAGCCCTGTCTCTAGCTCTCATGCATTAATCAGAGGGAACACAAAAACAGGGGCACAGAAATATGGGGTAAAAATCAATGGATGGGTTTTGACAAGGAGGACTTCCAGATTTGCAAGGTATTTCATGTATGGGAAGAGTTACATTTTTCCAGAAGGAACTTCAGCTTATTTACAAAAGATATCAAGGATGTGTTGAAAAAAAATAAAGGATAAACAAAAGGTATGTCAGCTGATTGTCTGATATCAGGGTTCAAAGCTGTCAACTTCATCTCTTTTATTTATTGTACAAACCACTCATGTGCAATCTATCCTTTGACAATAAGCACAATATAGTCCTATGTGTATCCAACCCACAGAAGAAACTTGCCAAGAAAAATGTTTTTCCAGAACCAGACCAAACTTTAAACACTCCTAGTGCATTAAGGAGGCATTCCTTGACACATGAAGTACTTTATGAAGCAGGCACAACAATCATCAAACGTAGTATTTCCCATTAAGTATCTACCAAGGTATTTATTACACAGGAAGTTTGACCGTGCAATCCACTCCAACATTTCCTTCCCACATCTAGTGTCCTGCATCTGTTGTCATGTGAGAGAAGCAGCAGAGTAGGACAGAAAGGCCCTTACTGTGATCCTGTAGTCAGTGACCCTCCCACCGCAGCCTTCGCTAATTGAGGGGGGATCTTCCAGAATTGAGCGGGAGCTGCTCAACACATGCAGGAAAATCTCTCCCCCGTGGCTGCTGAGCATGTGGCTGATGACTTTTGAGCCAGATTTGCGTGGCTGCTCCAACAACACCGAACGACCTGGTGGAAGGGAGATCACTTTCATTCATCCATTCATTCCTGTGTGCTGCAATTTTACAATTTGCAATTTCGAGCTGCATAAATACAGGTTTGTGCTTGGCCAAGAAGAATCTGAACCCACCAAGGTGGTGTTTTCACCCAGCTGAACAAGGTACTGTTCATCTCCTCATTTCTTGACACAGAACAGGGCATATGCTCCTTAAAATTTTACAAAGCAACACCAAAAGGCCTCTCCTAGACCAACCAATCATTTTTTTCTATAGGATATTATTCCTAGGAAAAAATGCATATTCATAAGGCATTCAAATGGCCCTGCTGCAGAAACACTCTCATTAAAAGCAACTTTCAATAAGTAATAAAATAACCTCCTGAGGGTATCAGCTGATATGACTTGCTAATGCTTAAAATGAAGACTGTTCTTCAGACAGAGAAATAAAACTGCCTTTGTCTTTCAGTAAAATACACCAAGCATTAAAGGGTGCATTCTCCAAATAAGTTTCTTTTTATCAGGAAGCAATAATCAGAAGAGTGAGCTTATCTGAAATATGCTATTAATTTTGGTTCTAACCATTTTTACTAATCAAAGGACGTTTTCTCTACACAATCTGTAGAGAAAAATACACCAAGATACAGTGTTTAATAAAACCACTGCATGTTTAGGCAATCAAATGACTTGACTGAAGGAAACATTCCAATAAAAGGATGTTTGTAATGCCATTTTGTTTGCAAACATACAAACCTCCATTGCACTACTTGTTCCTTCTTTACACCTTTCCTCCCATCTTTAGGTTTCAAAACACATTTGCCTTTGAGGACATTTAACAACTTTCTTTTCTTATTTATAGGACATTTTAAAATAAATGTAGTATTTTTACAGTATATACACATTACTGCTATACAAATCAAAACGTGATACGTGCTCCATTTACAGAATTAAAAATTATAACATTGAATAATTAGCCAAAGACACAAATTTACCATTAAGAAGAAAGTTTGTAAGGCATGAAGAAGGTCTGCTATTTACATCTACTGGTGAAATTCTGTATGCTCCGGTGCAATAGTGCAGTTCTGAAAAATAAAGGAGTAGAAAAGTGGAGTGTAATTCCAGAGACAGAAAAAAAAAAATACACAAAATAAAAGAATGGAAGAGGAGAAGGAGGCTAGTCCACAATGAGCAGAACTAGAAAGTCTAGATGCCTCTCAACCTAGAAGTGCTTTCACCGTCCCCTCACTGGGATGATTTCCAAGAATCCACAGCTCCGAGAATCTCATACATTCCCAAGCCCTGTTTCCAGCAGAAACCCCAATTCTTTATCCCCTGAATTGCTTCACTGACCAGTCAGTCTGCTCTTATTTCTCTTATCTGTATTTTTGGCCTCCTGGCTCAACGAGCCAACATAAATTGCTAATAGTTAATAGGGTGCATGAGCTGCATGGCCACACAATTCCTGTGTTTCCTCAGATCTGCCCTGATTTGTACAAGTTACCAACCAAGTCTGGAAGATTCCATGTCACCTACCCACACTGTTGGTTCGAGGAGTGCACCATTTCAGTGTCACAGTTTCTTTAAATGTGCCTTCTCTGCTATTGCCACCCACGTGGTTATCACCTGCAGAGAAACGCAGAGAGAGAGAGGATCAACCAGAGTTTATTTCACCAAAACAACCCTAAACTATTAAGGTACAAAATGCAACATGAATATACACATAATATCATCTGAATTTAAAACTTAGATATCTGACTTTTTGATTTGACAATCAGAAAGTTCCACATATGTTTAGTTCTATCAGCTAACAGGCAATTTTTTCCTGCTAAAATGCTAAGGATTTTAAGACAATATTTTTTGTCAGAATTTTCCACACAGATATCAGAACTCTTAAATGCTAGAGTTGACTGTTTCTTGTACATATTATATTCCCAAAGTCAATTAAACCAATCTAAAGGTACATTTCACGAGTTTAGTTTTTTGGGGAAAGAAATATTTTGTCTCATCATCCACTCTCTTTGCCATGTCAGATTCAGCCTAAATTCTCTCAATGTGTTCTACTGACCACAGACACTTTATTATTAAAATACTGGAAATACTTTATTATTAAAATGAACTGCAACAACTTTAGAAATTATGTCTCAGAATATCTGAAGGCCAAACTTATTTAACCTGAAAATTCCTTGGCAACATTTCAGAGAAGGAAGACCAGTGTAACTAAATTCCTGCTTTCCTAGCATCAGAGCTATTACAGCTGAAATATGTATTTAGAAACAAATTAAAGAACCCAAAATTTACAGGATCTATGAAGAGACTTTTTCCTCTCTAAGTCCTGATGGGAAAAATGTGAAGAGGAAACAAAATACAAAAAAGCAGTCAGAGTTTGCTTTTGTATTTTCATAGCAGACCTAATTCCTTGAGCCGACAGGTTTTACAAAACTGCTTCTGAGCCCTGGCAATAAAAGCTTTAAGATTTCAACATCATAACACCAGTTCAGGTGATGTCAAGGTCATTACTGTGACACCCTATGCTTTTCATCAATCTTTAGTCATCCACTCCCCTAAAATTTGGAGCACAGCACTTGGAGATGACAAAGGAGTTACCTCCTCTTCCTTAAAGTAGTGGGAAAAAAAGCACAAACTCCCCCAAATGGCTACTTATGAATCATATGACATTTAATTCTACTAATACAGAAGTTATAAGCTGATTTTTAACCAAGTTTTACATCAGGCAGTTTCCTCCACAAAATAACTCCGCAAAAGACTAAGTGTTGTGCTTTTCTAACTTCGGTTGAGCTATTAAAAATTCACCTCAGAGGAATACTAGGTAGTAATTCCAAATTTATGAAGAAAAAAAGAGATAGTAGGTACTTCAAATACAACAAAAAAGCTCAACAGCCAAACAAGTCTTGTTTTTTCCAAAGCAATCATCGTCATAAACAGGTCTGTGGGATGTAAGTGATGCCAGTTACTATTACTTAACAAAGTTCAATTGTGCAAGGCATAATTTTGCACAAATACCCACAAGAGGGACTTCACTTTGTAAAATCTCCCAGCACATCTGGTCTCTCACCTACTTTTTATATCTCAGTAAGAAACTGACATGCCCTTCAAATCTCACAGCAATATCCTGAACATATGTGGATATCTCATGATACTTTACAGCCTGTTTTCTCATGGCTGTATTAAACTACATCAATAATGACTAAAACTCCAACATTACAAGTTAGTTTCCTGGGTTGCAAGGAACAACTGAAATATTTGCTACTTGAGCCTGAAATTTACATGGATTTGTAGCTCTCAATCTTTCTTTGTGAATATTCCCAAAGAGGTTGATCAAAAGCCAGAGGGCCATTTCTACTTACCACTCTTTAAAAAATCCACGTGTGCCTCTTTGTGATGAAGCAGCTCCACATCATAGTTGGCTGATGTGTTAGCATGTTGTTCTTCCTTCAAAAGACAAAGGTAGACATAAATAGAATTACTTTAGCTAGAGATCACCATTTTCATAAATGAATGCTTCTATATTTGTCTTTCAATCCAGAAGAAAACAAAAAGCCTCCAAGTGCCTCAGACAACAACAGGATTGCAATGCTGAGGAAACTTTGCTCTCTGAGCAGTTTAAAGATGCAGCCAACTGCTTTTCCTCTTATTTTCTTTTTTGAAACCCTACTCCTCTTTATACAGGCCTCATGTCAGGATGCAGAACATCACATACAAGTACAAACTAGGCTTAACTACTTCAATAAATTAGTGGAATTAAGGAAGCCTACAAAATGTTACATTATCACCAGCAGTTACAACTTACTGAGCAGCAACAAAGGCTCACTGCAGGGTAGAGTGACAATTACTTTTCATAACCAAAAATCAAGAATCCAAACCAAAACCCACACTTTGAACTTATTATTTCTTAAGCTTATGATAAGAAGTGCACTTGCAGCTGCAAGTTTATAACTAAAAAAATGGGTTTTTTGTAAAGAGGACACTGCATCTTCAAACAGCTGCAGAGGATCAGCAAAAACAGAACAGTAACTCTGCTAATTTACTCCAAGTTTAAAACAAAATACAATTTAAAAAAAAAAAAAGAAAAAAACCACAGAGAACCCAACATAGTCTATTACTATAAGGACAAAGGCAGGAGGGAGAGGCACACCAGCAACACACAGGTCAGAAAGTTACAGACAAGGTATTTGCAAACTGAAGTCACATTTATGCCATGACCCATGTCAAACTCTCATAAAAACTGAAAATTATTTTGATATCATGTTTTAACTTATAAAATCCACACAATATTGCTAGTTTTCAAATATGCAGTGATTGACTGTGTTACAAGTTAATGAATTTTTCAAATCACGAAGGTTACCTGCCCATGGCTCTTTTTCTGTTTGAATACTGACACTTCTGTCTCAATTGTCTCTTTCTGCCTGATCAGAAAATTACTGTCAACTTAACACCTGACATTCTAAACTGCACTAATTTCCCTCCAGTAGCAAAAAAATTAAAAATATGGACATAACTTCTACCACAAGATGCTTAATTGAGTATCTTTCTTAACTAGGTATATCCTCTCCCCATTTAATGTTAATGGATTTTCAGAGTAGAAAACCCACTGGAAAACCCTTGGTAAAAAAGCAGCTTTTAGTTACAAACACCTTTATGTTGGGTGGGCATGATAATGAAACAGAGGAAAAAGAGACTCACTATGCCACTATAATGCACAAGGGTCAAGAATATCTAAACACAACTAGAAAAAGACAAAAGAATCACAGACAAATTGATCTGAGGTAAACAAGACTGTATTTATATAAAGTAATACAAACAGAACTGAAATAACACTTGTATTGCTACATCAAAAATTGAGATTTGGCAATACAATATTTTGTTCTGTGATCCTTCTTTACTTTTTTTTCCCCTACTTCATTTTTACTAACCTGATCACAGACATTGAATGTGGGCTAATAAAAGAAAAAAAAAACAAAACAGAAAATATGATATGGAGAGAAAAACAATGTAAAAATTCAATTAAAATAAACATCAAAAGTTTTCAAACAAATTTAGAAGAGATGCAGCTGGTTAACACAGAGCTGTAGACACAATATTACCTTCATAGGGATGTTAGTTATTGTGGTTGAAGCCAGATCAAAGTGTTGCTGTACTAAAAGATTCAGTTTTGTAGCCAGGTGCCTCCCTGCACGGACACTGTGCACTTCACTGGTTAGAACAGGGGAGAGCTGAAATAAATTGATACATGGAATTCATAGCTTAGGTTGTGATATCATTCAACAGTACAGCTTGTTCAACTCTCAAATAAGCATTTATACTCCTAAAACTACCACTCAAAAACCCACAGCAGGGGAAACCACCGAGCAAGAAGCAAAAATTATTTTCATTCTGAATTTTGAGCTTATGCCAAGTGCTACAGATGCAGTTCTTAAAAACGGTAAAAATAAATCAGAAGTGTGCTAAAAAATCTGAATCACTAATTGTTAATAGGAAAAATTCGTATCACATCATGGGGAATAAATCTTAACAGCAGCTCTGGGCCTAGTTTTACATTCTTTTACCTGCTGAGTAACAGTAGCAAAGTAATTTTTAGATGTCTACCTGTAAGTGCATCATACATACACAAGGCAAATAAACACAAGCTAGAAGATGTATTTGATTTTTCTCTAGCCAACAAGAACATTGGGTTGGGGCTCAAAAACAAAACAAAATAAATTTAAAAAAAAAAAAAAAAAACACAACAAAAACTACAACAACAATCCCCAAAAACCCCAAAACAAGAATAACAAAAACTCCCAAGACCCAAACCCAGTGACTGCCTTAGAGAAGGAAGTAGTCAATTTGTTATCTTCCACTCACAATTTTTAGCACAACTACAGCAGAGTTCTCTAGAAATGAATCACAGGAAGGTAGCCCCTCATAGTCCTTTTCATATATTAAATACTATGCAGCACTATGTGCTTTTCATGTTAAGTCATTTTTCTGGGGTCTTTTCTTACAGACTGCACACTAATGCAGAGCAGACTATTGAACAGCAGAATATATTACAGATTGTTTTTCTGAACAACTGAGAATAATTTGCACTATTTTTAGTCTGACATGGTTCCTAATCCTGGGATAAGTTCTCATTTTAAGCTACTCACCTCTTTTTTAGGACGATCTGAAACAAGGCTGTCTTCACCAACTGGGTACGTGTGGATTAACACCAGTTCACATTTCTGAATTTGCATTAGACTTAAAAATAAAAACATTTTGCTTAGCCTACAGTGTGGCAGACTATCTCCTAAAATTAAATTAATTCTGATATTTAGAACACAGAATCATAACATATGTCAGTAACATGCTGTTTCTGAAAGTGTGCTGCAGAACCTAGGTTACAGATATGATTTTCAAAAGCACAGACTTCAAAATAAGTTCTTATCAGAATAAAAAAAAGCACTAACACTTCTTGCTCCTCAGATGCTACAGCGCTGTGCTTTTTTTTGGACACATCAATGGAGTGAGTCCTTAACTGATGCCATCTGTTCAGCTTTATTCAGCTGAATATTGACAACAGTGCAGAGGATTTGTGTCTCCAAGTGTAGGTAGGAATGAGGGGATTCCAGGGAACAGCTACCCAACAGCACAGAGAGATGGGACATGTAATGGGATATATGCTAATATCCTGGTGTGGCTGGAAGTCTGGAGTGATACAAACATTCTACCACATCTCTACCTACAGGAATGAGACATCCCTGTCTTTACAATGGATTTAACACCTAATTCCTTGGGCAGGATCCTTTTTACATCCATGAAACTGCAACTGCAGCAGGAAAAAACAGGAGATTGTTGCTTCTGCTATTGAAGCACCTGAGGAGCAACCAGGAACAGGATCTCAACCTACAACAACTTTACAAGATAACACAGTGCTGTAGACAAACACTTCAGAGTTTAATTAGACAAAACATATGCAGAGAAAGACTTGTCAGAGGCGATGCACTCTGTTATTTCAAGATTCCTTTATCTCAAGGGAAGCTCCAGGCAATACAGTCATTTAGAAGCTAAAACTAGTTTCAAAGAAGTTAGCTGTTTTAGTCAAAGAAAGATGAACATAAAAGTAGCACAGTATTATCAAGAAAAACTGCTTCAGATGAATTAGTGATTAAAAACACAATGTGTAACAAGGCACAATTATGTGTCTCATTTTGGAGCAGATGTAGAAGGTACAAAGCTAAAGAAATCCTGTCCTATGAAGGATGAAACTGGTGTATGATAACGATCATGCACCAGGTCTCAGCCAACAATACCAAGATTTACCACCTTCTACTTCACACAAACATTTATTTAAATAGTTCCTTAGAGTGAGTTTTGTGACAGAAATACATCCATATTTCCTACAGGATAGAAGAAACTGTAAAAAGCATACTCACTGGTCAGAGTTAGCTGCAAGCTTGTTGTGCTCATGAATGGTCTCCTGAACACAGTCCTCTAACATCCGAACATGGCTGTCACTACAAAGAAATGGTGGATTTCTTAAGGCTGCACCATCAATCCTCCTGTTCAAAGCCACTGAATATTCCTCTACTTAAAGCGGGAAATCTTTGGAACTTTTGCCTTTTACTGTCAGAACCCCATAAATAAAACCTGTGATAAGGCGAGAAGTGCTCTAGGAAAGACCTGCGCAAAGAAGCTGCCTGGAGCCGCGGGGGCAGCAGAGAGCCGTGTCCCCACCTCTTGGCGTTGGTGATGCAGATGATCCTGCCCCTGTTGCCCACGCGCTCGGCGTTCTCCATGAGCGTGGTGCGGGCCTCGTGCTGGTACTCGGTGATCTTGCAGAGCGCCTCGACGGCGGCCACCAGCCCGTGCAGGATGCTGCAGCACTCGGGGTCTGCCCGCGGGTTCGGCGGCCCCACGGCCGCCAGCGCTGCCATCAGCTGGGCACACAGAGCAGAGCGAGCGGTTGGCCGCAGGGTAGCCACGGCACGCCCGGCTTTCAAACCCACCCCCCAGAAGTCAGCCTGCTAACACATCTGACGTGCACATTAACGCCGCCGGGAGGAGGGCAAACTGAAACACTAACCAGCATTACTGGCAGCCTTCTGGATAACATTAGAATTATCCTTTGCAATTCAATTTGTTCATTGTGATTAAATACTCTCGTTATTTACAGAAAAATACCTGACCATAATAACAACTTATATCCAACACCCGAAAGACATTCTGATATTGTTAGCTGCCTTCTGCTTTTATTTTCTGACAATTTGGAAATGCATTTCTTCCTCAAAGTACATTTTTCAGAGGATGAACCCTTTCAGGATGAAGCAACATGACTATAAAGAGGATATTAACAATTAATGTATTTAACACAGGTTATTTGCCTCTCATGCAAATATTTTTAAAAAGAATTTAAGTTCAAGAAGTAGCGCCAAATTACAGAAGAAATACATAACTAATTTCTTCATAATGTTTATTTTAAATATTTAAGTCTCTACTTAAAGATACTGGATTCTTTTTAAATTTTGTCTCTAGAATAATCCAGGTTCAGAGGCAGCTATTTGAAATTCTGTTATACAACAATTTCAGACTAGATCCACCGATATTGCAATTAACCAGAGTTATTTCATAGTGAACACAATGTTTATTTCACAATGAAGTCTGAACTACAAAACAAAAGAACAGTTACAAATCATACCTCCTGCAAGTTCTGATCTTCTTGAGTCCAAGAATTCAACACATGAGCCCCAGAATCACTCACAATGAAATTCACCTACAAGGATCAAAAAAGCACGTTAAGGTAACAGCCATTACATCGTTATTTCCCCAAATTTAAACAAACATCAATTGCACCTTTTTTTTCTGCTAATCTGGAGATCATATGCAATGACAAGCCAAACTCAAAATAAAAACCCACAAAAATCACACACTCCTGCTATATTAAGTTTTCCCCTTAGTCATATGATTAACAACTTCTACTTATATTTGTACACCAGAAAATCACTCTCTCCACCAAATAAGATTTTCAAAATATTAGTATTTTAAGAATTAGATTATATTTTCACTAGGATAGCCAGAAAATAAAGTCAATTCTAATACTCTAAACTGGACATTATTCTCCAAAGTCTGTCACAGTACATTATGAGGTAAATATCTACCAAGATTTAAGAGACATCACTAAGAAAATATGTTTTTCTAAACAAGGGAGTGTTTCTTCTAAACAAGGGTGAGCTTCCTGTGTGTGCCAGGAAGCTCGCCCACTTTTTCCCAACTGGTAGCTCCAGGGCAATCCTACCCTCTCCTAAAGCCCAGAATTCCTTCAGTGCTGATACCAAAACTCTTACAGAGAGATACCACGTGTGTTTGGCAGCAAAATTCGACTTGAGACAATACCTCACTGGAGCTTTTGTAAAGTCATTGCACAGGAGTGCACAATAATAAAGCTCTAAGTTGCCCTAAAACACCACTTCATGTTTTGCACCAGCTTGTAAAGTGACATTAAGACAGTGAAAGATTCCAAAATCAAATATGTAATGAGATTTATCTACCACTAAAACCAACTAAAGGACTATAAAGTATACAAACAACAAAAACAAATTTTAAGTGATAAATTACAATTTGATACTTTACTCTAAACAACACAAAGATATTAAAAGACTTAAATAAACCATTTAAACATCCCTAATTGCACCAAGCATGACATGCAGCATGGCTGGCAGAACCTACCAGTTTCTTGAAAGGGAAAATATCATACATTATTCTACAGTACTCCATGGATGACTCCACTGAGCAGGTCCACAGGGACTTGGAGATGGGTGCCAGAGGAATGATGCCCTGGGTACGGTTCTTCACTAACATATCGAATTCCACGTGCTGCCTGCATGATTCTGCCATGTAGGGGCAGTGATCCACAACGAAAACAGTTTTGTGAGACTCAGAAAATATTTTCATTTTCTTCCTGAAAGAAACAGGCATCGAAAGCGGAAAGAAATTGCACACGGTGAAAAAAAAACAAACAAAACACATCTTAACTTGACTGTGCAAATTCCACACACATCCTAGAAATATGCAAGTTTCAGAACCCATATTTAGTAGACTACATTTTTTATCAGAAGAAACTATTTTTTCTCAGGAGGAAAAACAGAGAAAAGTGGAATTATATTGCTGAAAAGGCAACAAAAATGCACAGTATTCCTCTCCCCACTTCCCTATTTAACACCAACTTTAAAGAAGTAGTACACAAACTGCTTCCTATTTAAAGCTTATTTCCTAGAACAAGTAACATGCAAAAAAAAAAATATTATGAAACTTTAAAGACCTTTAAGTAGCATAGTTGGGATTTTAAGCCGGTTTTCAGTCTTGGTTTTGCTAACTACATGTTATTTTTAAGCGAATAGCTGCATCTATACTTCAACATCTCACTGACAAATATACCAAGTGTGAAATGATAAAAATCACAGAGCAGGTAGGGCTGGAAGGAACCTCCGGAGATCTCCAAGGCAGGGTGACCTGGAGCGGGTAGTGCCTTCACGTGGGTTTGGAATGCCTCCAGAGGGGGACTCCGGAGATCTCCAAGGCAGGGTGACCTGGAGCGGGTAGTGCCTTCACGTGGGTTTGGAATGCCTCCAGAGGGGGACTCCGCTCCCTCCGCAGGCAGCTGCTCCAGGGCTCTGCCCCCTTTTATGTACAGAAGTTCTTCCTCGTGTTGAGGTGGAACTTCCTGTGTTTTCCTTCATGGCCACTGCTCCTCGCCCTGTCCCTGGGCACCACCGAAACCGGCAATTTCTAGCGTAAGAATTTATCTTTCTATGTACTTCTGCTGAATTACAGAATACACAAAACAAAAAATAGATATAAGCTCGTTTAAAAAACCCAAACTATCAAAGCAACGAGGATCACGGAAGTCAGGCGGCGGCCTCCTCGGGGGGAGGGAGCGGGCAGGCTGCAGCAGCCGGGGCACACCGAGCCCCTCCGCCGCCAGCC
>VZRH01007416.1:763736-795948 GCA_013397555.1 Urocynchramus pylzowi
GCGCCGGTGTCACGACAGGTGCCGGTGTCGCCCCTCAGCGTCGCGGTCGCGCCGCGTTTTGTGGGCGTGAGGCGAGGCTGCCCGCGGTGACACCCCCGGGACGCCCCTGTCACCCCGGGAGGGGACGCCCCGGGATCTGTCACGCCGGGCGTGCGGCGGTGACACCCGCGGGATGCTCCTGTCACGCCGGGAGCTTTGCACCAGCTTAAATTCCTTGGAATTCGTTCTGGTTCAGCGCTGCCAAACTGGTCTCCGTGGTAACAAAACCCACAAGCTGTGGGAAAAGGTGGCTTCCGGTAAGGATAAAAAAAGAAACGGGCAGAAAGTTAGGAGAAGGCGGTGGCCGCACGGAGATCTTTATTCTTTGGTGTTGTTTTTTGATGTTTAATTTGGTAATGAAAGCCATTAGCAAATAGCAGGAAGTGACAGTGTGTAGTAGGAGTGTTGCTGGGGTGACTTGGTGCTCTGCTGCCTGTTGACAAGGTTGCAGCAACGAGCATCTGTGCAATTGGGCATCGCTGCTAGGGCAGGGCTCAGGAATCATTAACTTCAGCTCCCGTAGTCATGCTCGTAAAAAATAATATATGATAAGAATTTGATTAAATCAATTGCATGTGATTAATTGGAGTTTTTTCCACGCCCTAAATGTCTAGGCTAACTCACAGGTTTAGCTCAGTTTCAGGATCAGGCAAAGGTTTTGTTTTTCACAAGCAGCCAGAGAGCATTTTAAGTTTCAAGGATTAGGACCAGAGTCTGGGATACCAGAAGGTATCCTAGCCATGATTTGGAGCCACTGTGAATTACCATGATACAAACAGTAATTCTGCTTTTTGAGGTACAAATGCTGCCTGAAAACTGGAGCTGAACCCTGGCCTGACAGGGGACAGTGACTGCAGAATTTGTGGGGCTGCATTCCACACATCATTCCCAGCACATTCCCTGTGGAAAGAAGCATCAGTGGCTTTGCGACAAACTTCCTTTTCTCTGACACGGCTGGGCTGGGGCAAAAATGAGAAAGTGCATATATTAAACATACACTGTTTAAAAATGTATGTGGATGCAGACAAATTATCAGAGGTGTTAAGTGCATTGTAGTCTGAATGCCAAATGTATTCCCAGCTCATGTAGAGGCCTCAGAGGCTTTGTTTATACTGCCCAGAGAATTCCTGGACAGTGAGCTGAATTAAAGGCTGCTCTTCAGCAGCAACATGGATCTCACTAAATCAATTTCTGCAGCAGTTCAGCCAGTTAGTGTGGAAGGTCATCTTCTGTCTGGGACATTTCTGTAGGAGATCTGACTGGAGGGAGGAGCGAGAAAAGCAGATCCCTGAAAACGGTGCGGTGCGATGCCTTTGCATGTCGTGTTTGAAAGAGCTCCAGGTGCTAAGTCAGGGTGGATAAATTAACCACCTGTGGTGGCCCAGCAGTCTGCTGGAGGCCTGGCTATCTCAAATACATCCTATGGAAAGTTAAATGCAAACATCTGATAAACAGGAAACCTGCACGTGCCAAAATGCTGATGCTTTTGATAGCACATGAATCCCAGAAAACACAGGTAAAATGACTAGTGTTCAAAATATCCTTCCTTCTGCTGCTTACCTGGGATAGGAGCAAAAGTTCACTTGAGGCAAATTTGAGGATTTCTTTAAGTTTGACTTAAAGATCCTGGGCTATGATTTGTAAAGGTGCCTGAGAAGGCCTGAGAAAGTTAGAAAATCAACCTGAAGTGATTTTTTTTTTTCATGTAGCTGAGGAAAGATTCTAAAAATCTTTTCTTTTTTTTTTTTTTTTGTAAACAGCCTGGCTGTGAAATCGATTTAGTTGATTCTTCCTGTACCTTAGAACATTTCCTAAACCAAATATTAAGCCTGATATCAACAAGGCCCATAAATCTCATAAACCTCTATCGCTGCTGTTTGATTGCTGAGGACTGTTCTAGGAGTTTCAATAGATTTCCTTTTCAGTAGAGTAAGTCCAAGGTTCCTTAAAAGAAAATAAAACATAGACTGAAAATCTTGGTCTTGAAACTTAACATACCAAGCACAAATATGAAAAAATGTGGTGTAAAGGCCAATATTGTTGGCAATAGACACAAGCATTTTGCAAGTTTGGCAGTTCTGGCAGTCTGTAATTCCCGTGAACGAGTGCTGCAGGTGGAAGGGCGATGCTTTAAGGGTGCAGTTGCTTCCTTTCATTAGCTGAGTTGCTGTCTTTCCCCGTGCTGTTGAAAATGTCCCAGTTGCATTCCATGCAATGATGTTTGTGTTCATTTATAGACATGAACAAAACACGAGCCTTTCGTCTTCCAAACTTTCCCTGAGCAATTTTCTCTACGCTTTGTCACTTTGAGCTGCTCCTTCTCTGCTGATTTAAGTCATCAGAATCTTCCAGGCCCCTGTAATCCTTCAGCATTCTCTTTTGTGCTGCATTTATACCTCAGTTATCCTGAAGTATATCTGTTAGGAGGGCACATTAAAAAACCCCACGAAAATAGCGTTAAAAATGGATGAGTTCATGTAACATTCTTTTACTTTCTGTATCACTGTGCCAGAAGCAGGTGCCCTGCCCAGCTTTGCTGTGCTCAGTGCCCCGCCTCTGGCAGCCGATCCATGCCCCAGGTAGCTGCGCCGTGCAGAGGCGCTGTGGTGCCAACGCTGCCTTTGTCGTGTTCAGAAATGAGCTGCACGATCGAGAAGGCGCTGGCGGACGCGAAGGCGCTGGTGGAGCGGCTGAGGGAGCACGACAGCGCGGCCGAGGCGCTCATCGAACAGACCACGGCGCTCAACAAGCGGGTGGAAGCCATGAAACAGGTCTGCTCTCCAGCGCCGCTTGCTCCTGCGAGTGGCAGCACTCGCATCCTCCGGGGGCTTCTGTGCAGCACGGCATGAGCGGGGGGTTGGGTTAATCCTCTAATGCAGACTCGCTGTTCTTAGTAAAGGTGTGGCTCTCATCTGAAAACAGCTTGTTTATATAGTTTGAAACTGTGAAAACATTTTCACAGTTTACTCCAGTTTAAATATTAAAAACAAGGATTTATTTGAAGAACCCTGGTAGAAATGGGCTGGGTATCTTACAAACCACTCTGTGGTATCTCTTGGTTTGCTCTCCAGTGCAATACTACACATTTTTATTAATTTCAGCACGCCCATTTAATCATTAAATTCAGCTGACACGTTTTCTTCTGTACAGAATGCTTTGTCTTTGCACTGTCTCCTTTTGTTTCCAAATAGCTTCTTGGGCTTTTTCGTGCTCGTTTCTATTCTGGTGTTAAGCTGCTCAAGGCACGTTGTTAGGTTGAGTGTGCCTTTCACAAGACAACTCCTGGGAAAACGTAAAGATGTCTTGTGACTTTCCATATGGGAGTCCATCCTGTCACTTTAATGAACCCAAGATACGTTAATGGGCCTATAAAATAATAACACCCTGCATGCAATTCAGCCCTGTAAAACCAGGCATGCAGAGGCTTCATGGCTTCAGATCAAGAGTATTACATCTCCCCATCTGTTGGGAGTCAGGATCCATTGACTCGGGCCCAAGTGACTTGTACCCACACGGCCTTGTGGTTCAAGGTTTGGGGAAGCCACAGTAAATGTCAGGAGGTTAATACCTCATGCTTTGTCTTTACCACATCTCTATGAGTTTTAGATTGCCTGATGGTGAGCTTGGCCTGCATTAACTAAAGGTTAAATAGCATCCACTACACACATCTAAGGTGTGAAGCTTGTTTAAAAACAAAGGTGATGCTTTTGTGTCTCCAAAGGACAGGGTGTCTGCAACACCTTCTGGTGTGTGTGTTTGATATTATTATTTAAAAACAAGCATTGTCTTTCTAGTTACAGACTGTGAGTGACAGTAGAACCGGTGCTTTGTAACCTGCTGGGTAATACCTGCCTTTGGTTAATCAAATGTGCTGTGCCTTGTTGGTTTGTTTTTGTAATAACCAGTACCAGGAAGAAATCCAAGAGCTCAATGAAGTAGCAAGACATCGCCCTCGGTCTACTCTAGTGATGGGTATCCAGCAGGAAAACAGACAGATTAGGGAACTGCAACAGGAAAACAAAGGTAAAATATGAATATTCTATCCTTTTCAAGCTCCAGCCTGTATCACTGGAAATGGCAAGACTTTTACCACTGATCTTTTTTCAAAACAGAGCTGTAGAAGAAATTTTTTCTTCTAATTTCAATTTGTCAGTTTAACTGATCGCAGTTCAATTCAAGAGTCCTAAAGTCCAACCTCTGGGACTGATGAAGAAAAAGGTTTGGGAAAAATTACTTTTTTTGGTCCTTACCTAATGTCCAGCACAAGTGAGGAGATAAATAGAACTTCATTCTGCAATATAGGGATCTTTCTGGAGAAGTGTTTAACTACTGCTGGAAATAATAGGAGCAGTCAGGACAAGTTACGGTGTAAGTAGAGAAGTATAATTCCTTCTGGAATTCTGTACACTAGGAATGCACTGTTCCTCCAGGAAAGCCTTAGGTATTCTAACAGTTCCACTCAGCAAAGTGATCTCTGTTCAGATGAGTCTTGCCTTAATTCAAGGGTTATTTATCCTTTGACTCAGTATATTTTGAACAGAAGCATTTTTCAACTCCAGTTTTACCTGTAGATTAAAACAGATCTGTGAACTCCTTCCTGCCTTTTGTACAGTGTGGTTTGTAGTGGCTGGGGTAAAGCTGCTCAGCCACACTCCAGATGGCTTTTGGCAGCGGCAGGGACTGAACACGAAGTCACACTAACAAAAGGCTGTTACTGACCAGGAATTGTCCCAGGCTGATCGCCATCAAAGCCATTTGCAGAGCCTGTGTAGATTTCATGGTGCTGGGACTGGGGACACTCAATTACAGGCTCATTTCAGTTTTCTCAAGCTGAAATACTTGTGCATTTTGATTTGGTTCTCTGTGCTAAACTCTTCACTGCATTTTGAATTCTGTTGGCAGAACTGCGCACATCTCTCGAAGAGCACCAGTCAGCTCTGGAACTCATCATGAGCAAGTACAGAGAACAGATGTTTAGGTTGCTTATGGCGAGCAAAAAGGACGATCCAAGTATAATAATGAAGTTAAAAGATCAACATTCCAAGGTAATAACTTCATTGAGGGTTTTTGCTTTGTTTTTTAGTTAACACCTTACTTTGTAGTGGATCAATTCAAAGCTCACTTTGTGCCAATTTTTGTGCTATTGTACTACTAATGAGTCCTAATTGTTATCATCTACTCCATGTAGCACAAACAGAAAACTATCAGTCGGATAAGTCAACCTTACTGGTTTCTCATTTATTAAAACTTTCAACAGGTAGCATTTCAGTACTGCATTTGATTAATTTACTTTTGTTTCACTTCAGTTTTTAAGGCAACTGTTACACTGCCAGAGGTTAGTAATAGTCAGACTTTTAGACTAGCTTTAATTCATGCTTGTGACACCAACAGATAATTAATAAACCTGTGCTTAATATGAGAATAGGAGGAACAAGCTTTTTAAATTCAGTATTCAAATATTTTTTCCCCTAAATATTGTAAATAAATTTAAAAAATTAAAAGTCCTTTTGACTTTCAAATTTTGGGGGAATTCATTATTCAGGGTCACTAACAGATCTAAACAGGAGCTTTTTAGCAAAATATTACATTGCTTTGAAAATGTAACAATCATTAGAGCAATGCAGCTGTGTAGACAAACAAGTTCTAAGTGTTTAGTAATCTTTGCCCTCAGCTAATTTAAGTTTGCAAAGCAAAGTTAGGATCTGCTTACTGGGAAAACAGAATTTATTAATTTGATTCTTTCTTGCCTGCTTACAGCATCCTATGTGTGTAATTATTGCCATTGGTATGAAAAATATTATTGGATTAGAACTGTATCTTTAACATAAAATCTTGAAAAATGACAGATAAAGATAATTTTCAGCAGAAGTTACCTCAGAATATGGTACAGCATCTGCTCCAGCTTCAGGAGAACCAACACAAGAGGGTAAAATGAAATCCATCCTGAAATGGACTGTGATAGCTCATTTAGGAGCACTTCAATGGAAAGGCAGGAAAAAGAAACAAAAAGGAAAAAATAACATCTCACAATGTAATTGGAACAGGAGATTTAGGCTTCAACATTTTCATTAAACCTCTTCCTTCATGAATGTCTGATGAAAAAGATTTATCACCCTTACCCTGACACATAGGATTTCTGGAATTTCATTATTTATTCTCTAGCTCAAGCTTCATATTCAGGAAGATTGAACATTGTTGAAACACTTTTTAAATACCTCTCTCTTGTTAAGTAAGAAATCCATTATACCCAAGGAGTTAAGCTCCCTGTTCCCAGTAATGCTGTTTTCCGAGTGCCAGCTGTTATTTTAGTGCCTGTTTACAGATTATTACAAGAGTATTGATTGCTGCAGGTGAAGAAGCACCTCCTTTCAATGGAACAACAATGTCTTTTGTCAGTGTTGTATGCAAGAGGAAAGTGTGTGTTGGTAGTAGTGACCCTGATCTAAGCGTGCTGGTTGAATTTGCTCAGCTGAAACAAGGCCCTAAAATGGGTGTGGCCCCTTTTTGGTTTTTATCTCTTTAAAGAGAAAAAACCCAGTGTGTCCGAAAGAGAGAGATACACAGAGGCTTTCACTGTCACTGCACTCTTTGGTTTTACCCCACCTGAGTTTTCCACATGTGCCTTCCAGAGCAAAGCCTTCCAGTTTTGTGTTAGGATCCAATCTAACACCAGTGACCTTGGAACAGGCCCAAAGTTGTATTGATCCAGAGCCCACATGGGCTGTGAAAGCAGGAAGCAAGGAGGACAGCAGTACATCTGAAACCCACAGCTCCTACCCAGTCCTTCTCAAGGGTGCATCCTTGCCTGACCACAGCTTCCTGTCAAGCTAAATTTGGGACTTCTTTAAAAGAAAAAAGTTTCATGTCATCACCTGCACTAGAAACTGAGAAGAAAATAAAGATTTACAGCAAGTTCTTCCCCGCCCCCTCACACTGAGAGTGGGCATTTAACAACTGCTAAATTACAGCTTGGGCAATTGGAATGGCAGAGAGGAGAGGGCTGATGTTCACTTCAGTAAAGGGTATTTGTTTTGGTCAGATGAGTTCATGATTCCAGCTGAGGCAGTTCTTTGTGGTGGTTTAAAGGCAAGGTGATCATCTGCCAGCTGTATGGATCTCCCACCAAATTCATCATTTAAAGGTGGGATTTAGCTTTAGTCTCTACTGTCCTGCTTTTCCTGATACTAGCCAATAAATACTGTGGATTTGGTCCAAAGGCAAGGTCAGGCAAAACTAGACTGGCATCACAGCAGAGTTGGAATAAAAGACAAGTTGAAAAATGAAAGCTGCTGGAAATACCTTTAAACTGTCTGGCTGAACTGAGCAGCAGTGAATGCCAGAGGGGCACAGGCTTCCCACGTAGCATTGCAGGGAAAGGCAGCAGTGACTCTTATCCTGAACCTCTGAAGTCCAGAGCCCAGATAAGCTGGAATTGGAGGTGGAATCAAGCAAAAGTATCTAAAGTAGAGAGTGGAGGACATACTTGATTTTTGTAATATATGACATAGTAAGGATGACCCCTGCACCGCCTCTTTTTTAGAGAGACATGCCTGTCCATGGGCTGGTACTGGAGATCAGGTTTCAAACACCTGGAAAGAATGTGGCTTTCCCTGCTCTTCTCACAGGAGTGGAGCAGTTTTGCATATCCAAAATAACACACATCAGTTCCTGCTGCACAG
Organism: Urocynchramus pylzowi; assembly: GCA_013397555.1. Lineage (NCBI taxonomy): Eukaryota > Metazoa > Chordata > Aves > Passeriformes > Fringillidae > Urocynchramus > Urocynchramus pylzowi. The sequence goes on from VZRH01007416.1 coordinate 771,455, forward strand.
GAGGGCCTGGTCAGGGCAAGCACTGCACCATCTTGTAGCCATTTTGAGGCCAGGGATCACAGTTGGTTAAGCTTCTATCAAATTCCACTGTGGGGCAAACCAGATTTATTTAAATAAACAGGGCCAATGTGGCTGCCCACACTGTAAAGTTAGAGAGAATTTGTTTTCCAAAATTGAGGTCTGTGATACAAAATGTCACAGCAGCTAAATCACGTTTAATGCTTTGCTTGTTTAATAATGCAGAAAATGTATCACTAAGATATTACTAAATATTGTATCTCAGGAGCTGCAAGTGCATGTGGACCAAATTACAGAGATGGCAGCGGTGATGAGAAAAGCCATTGAGGTGGATGAAAGGCACGGCTGCAAAGAGCAGGAGCGCATCACCCAGCTCGAGGTGAGGAGAAAGCTGCACAGGCACAGGTATTAAAGGGAGTAAAGAAACTCCCAGGTGTTCTGTGAAGTTACTGTCCCAGTAACTCACTGCTGTTGTGTTACCCTTGCCTTGCTGGAGCAGGGGGAGCACCTCTACAGCTTAATCTCAAGGAGGGGATGCCTAAAGCCCTTCCAAGAGAGCAGGGGGGTCAGAAACCTCCTGTGCTCCCTTGGAGAAGATGGCACAGCACTGATTTCAAGTCAGTATTTTACTCCTTATGCATTAGTTTGGAGTAGAGGGGAGGCTTTAACAGTTACCTGATTTCTTTCTGGAGTCCTATTAATATGTTTTTCTCTCTCTGGTTTTAGCAAGAAAACAAAGGCTTGAGAGAAATTCTTCAAATCACTAGAGAATCGTTTCTGAACCTCAAGAAAGACGATGCATCAGAGAGCACGTCCCTGTCAGGATTAGTGACAAGCAGTGATCTGAGCCTGAGGAAAAGCTAAGGACTCTGGGATACAGCAAGCTTCAGTTGCACACTTAAACCAATGGAGCATCAGGGGGCACTGGTCAAGCACTTGTTACTGAATAGGGCACCAGCAAGAGAATGCATCCAACTCCAGCTCAGTGGCTTTTATACATAAATTCAGCTGGTGTTCTGCAATACCCTCAGTGACAGATTGATTGCCATAGATCTAACCTCAGTAGGAAATGGATTAATGCACTTGCTGAATTGCAAATTCTTTTTTATATGAACTCGTTTTACAGATAAAAGGTGAGATTTCAAGTAATTTATATAAATTATTGCTCATACAAAGTTCAGTGCAACTCTTAGATAATAAAGGTAAGATTTCAAGTCTGATCTCTGCCTTAGAAAGTAGTAACTTATGAATATGCTTTGTGCATGATCCTCATAGCATTTTTTCCTTTTGTTTTGGTTTTAATAACTTCTCATTTTGCAACAAACCTCTTTGATGGGAGGAGCACGCAGGCAGCATAAAATTTAAGGATTTCTGTCATTTAGCCTTGAGGTATCTCTTTCAAATACAAGGCCAGTTTTTAAATGTAAGGAATGCTGTCAATCAGTAGTTTGGAGTTTTTAAATGAAACAAGATTCTTTCAAATATGTGCACTGAATTGTATTATGAGAACATGGAAAGAGCTGTTCCCACTCTGTTGTTCTCAGGAACACAGGTAGCAATACAATTCTGCCTCAGCTTTTACCTTTCAGAGAGGAAACCCAGCTCAGTTCTCTGTCAGTAAGAAGCCAATGAGTCCCATGTCTTTCTTCTCCAGTTGCCTGCCCAAACTTCCTGAGTGGGGAATGGCGACTGGAAAGCACAAAAGCAGTGGCAGCAGAAAGGGGGGGTGGAGGAAGGAGGAAGCAGCTTCATGGCAGAGTTGGCAGCCTGCAATTAATACTCTTAATTTTATTTTCTCCAGTACTAACTAGTCATCAAGAAGGTTTTAAAGTGAGTTAAGCAGAGTGAAAGCTGTCAGCTACAGAAAACTGTGGAACTGCAGCTGCCACCCACAGTTTCACATTCTGGCTGTTCAATAACCCACCAAGCAACATAAGCTATCCTGAAATTAACCACCACTTAGTTAAGTTTGATTTTCAGTCCCAGCAACACAGAAGGAGCTAAGCATCCAACACTTCCAAGCGTGCCAGCTTTAATACAGCTTCCTGTGCCCCAGCACAGCTTCCCTGAGCTCGAGGTAAATGTTCCACAGGCCTAAGGGGGAGCTTTCAGTGGCACTGAACTGACTTAGGAGTAGCTCAGTACCTTTGTTCTGTTCTCTCAGTTGCTGCTCCTTCCCGTGGTGCTTTTAAGAGGAAATAAGTGACAAAGGAGCATCAGCAGGCAGAAAATGCTGGTTTTCAGTAACTAATACACGTGCTGACAGGACAGGTAAATCAGGTCTCCACATTCTCACAGCCTGCTTTAGAAATGGAGAAGCTGCTGCTTCTCTGCAGGGCACCTTGGCTTCTTGCTAGGATTAGGAACACACTGAGGACATTCACATGCACGGTAAAAAGCTATGGCCATTTCCAGACTTGTGAAACAGCCGTGGGGAAATTCTGGGGGAACATTTTAGCTCAAGCACAAAACATTCTTGTCTGCTTTTATATTATCTGTGAAGCTTTGCCAGTGCTTCTCTAATCTAGATTTTGCATTTCTGCCGTGGCTTACAAGCTGCTGACTTACCAGAAGCAACATCTTTTTTCACTGGAATGTTCTGTTGTTGCAAACTTACAAGGAATTTTGGGTTCAGTTGTTGAAGTTCTTGTTCCTAGAAGCATCTTTTCAGCCATGCACTGGTGTCAAGAGGCATTTCTATCCATTTGATGCTGAATTCAGCTTCATGGCTGACTTCTGGTTTGGCTTCCAAATACAGAAGAGGGTTGTTGGTCTGTGGCAGTACTTTGAGGTTGCTCTATTATGAAATAATGCTTGATTAGTGTTTATTTTTGTAAATTTAAAAAAAAAAAGTGACTTAATTTATCTACTCCTAGTCTTCACATTTGATACGTCTCCCCTTTCATTCCCCTACCCTGATCACTTTAGGATTTTAAAGAGCCTTCACAGTGTGTGGAGTGACTATTTTTCATTGCATACCTGTTATTTTTGTAATGCAGATGGCTTGAAAAGGATTTATGGCTAGAATTGTGTACTGTACAGTAAACTTATTTTATCAATAAAGTTGACTGAAAACATGGATGTCTCCATGACTACAGCAAGGTACTGGCTCTGAGATGAGCCTTGTTGGCAGCACAAGATAAGAAAGTAACCAAAACTGTTCTAAGTGGCAGCTGTTCAGCTGAGGGGAGACTGAAACTAAATTTAGCTGGTTTGTACAACTAAAAGCTTTGAAAATGAGCAGATGGGATTAGAAGATTGTTAAAATACAGAACTAATGGCACTGTTTCCATGCAGAATTACATGTACTGGGATCCCTATGTAAATGCCCAATGGCTTAGGGAGTTTCCTTAAGCACTTTTTCTGGTTAAAAGAGGAATTTCCAAGTCTTCTGTTGGAATGTAAAACTTGAACTTGTTTTTTTCTGGAGAGCCTGGAGTCTGAGTGTCCGGGGCACGACCAGCCGTCACTTTGGCCAGAACAGCACTGTGGTGTGCTCACAGCATGAGGGCAGAGGGAAGGTGAGACCTTAAAGCTCCTCCAGTGCTACCTCCTGCCATGGGCAGGGACACCTTCCACTGGCTCAGGATGCTCCAAGCCCTGTCCAACCCCGCCTTGAGCACTGCCTGGGATGGGGCAGCCACAGCTTCTCTGGACAAGTATTTTGTGATTTTTATCAGTTCTTCTGTGACAAATCAGCTGCACACATCTGTTATCCAGCCGAGCTGGTAAGAGAGCACAAGTCAACTAAATGTAGGTTGTAGTAGATGCTGTGTGCAAAACTACATCAAGTCATTCCTTTGCTTCTGGACCATTTAGTATAAGTGGGGCTGAACAGGAACTGCATGGGAGGAGAGACTGAGTTCCTGCTGCCTGCAACCACCTTCCTGTCCCCAGACATTGAGAGCCAGTGTGGCCCTTGTATCAGGGAATATCCTTATTTCCCACATACAGAAAATATTCACCTGACAACTGCCTAAACCAACTGCTCAGCAAGGAGGGAAACTGCAGTGTTGGAAGAACCATGTTCTGGCAGCACTCCCCAGGCACAGGGGGAACACACCAACTCCAGCTGCAGTCTCTTTCCATTTCCCAAGGTGAAGGTTTACTTTTTTGAAGAATGTCAGACAATGGCTTCTCTGCAGTGTTCTCAGCACCAGCAATCCCCCAATCCATACACCTGGGGCTGGCTCCTGCAGCAGTGAGCAGCACTAGAGCTGGTTTTGAAAAGTCAGTTCTTGGAAGCTCAAAACAGCACAGCAATGGGTGCAGAGTTATCAGCACCTTCCCTTTTCCAATACTACATTCAGGAACACCGTAAACATTTTTAAATGACTCATCATCTGCAACTCATTACATTCCTGGCTAAGCAAACAACAGCTCCTCCTACAGTTCTCTACCTGTGCTTCTTTGCTTCATGCATATTGCTTTCCCCCTCACCCTCAGCATTCAGGACTAAAAAAATAATAAAATCCAGCTCATTTTGAGCATATTAGATAATCTGTTGTTACACCAGATAAGATGGAAAAGTTGGAACTGGTGCTTTTTCTGACGAGGCAGCCTTGTGAAGATCTAGTTCTGAAGCAGGCAGGGAAGTTTTACGCAACCCCCTTCTCCTGCCACTCCCTCTCACCCCCAAAATGAGCTCATTTATTGCCCTGGTTTGAAGTTGACTTCTCCCAGCGTGCAAGGAAGCACAAAGCCCTTCATGCTCAGCAGGAGTCAGCTGGCTGCCTGGAGCAGACAGCCTGAGAGCAATGAAATAAATACAATAAACAACAAGCATCTGTTGAACTCACAAGTGTTGAGGGAGCTGTTGTTTCCAGAAAAAACTGACACCAGAGCCTACTAATCCAGGATTTGAGAGGGGAGGGCAACCAGATGGACACTGGCAAAATCCAAATAAATCTGGATATACTAATATATCGATGCATTCCCGCTCCTGAGTAAGGACACAACAACCTACGACAATACTCACCTTGCATACCCAAAGGCTCAGTGTTTCTTATGCTGACTCTTCACTGCATAAACCAACCAGGAGCCAAAGTTCCACTAAAGCTCGCCCCAAAAAACTGCCAAGATCACTGCAGACCTACAGCTGCTGATGGGTCAGAAGACAGAGAGATGAAAAGCTCCAAGGCTCAGTGAAAAATGCACATTTTGAGATGGAGCCTACTGATTGCTCAGGAGGGGCTCCCTCTTTATTGGAAGTCTTCCCAGATCAAGGACAGCTCTAGGCAAGGACAGATGGGAATCACAGAATCATAGAAGGGTTTGTGCTGGATGGGACCTTAAAGAGACCTTAAACAGACCCTGGATTTCAAGGGGTACACAAAAAAAGCCTTGAAAATACCCCTTCAACACTGCAGTGGACCAGTTCATGTATTCTGATCATCACCACTGTTAATCATTGTGGACTATGGAAGAAAATTCCTGAACAATCTCCTGGCAGAACCTAGAAAAGGAAATACAATCTCCAAGTCAGGATCTCAGGAAAAGAGTTCAAAGCCCACTTCTGCTAGAAGATTCCATTCCTGTGTGATCTTGCAGACCAGTTTTCAGGCAAGAAGGGGATGACAACCATTCCTTTGTTCTCCACAGCCTCATGTGACAAAGCTCTCAAAAAAAGCCTCTCTGGACCACACGCTTCCCTCAGTGGCGGCACAGAGCACATGGCACTGTCTCAGCCTCTGGGTGTCACTGCAATGCCAGCCAAGCTCTCAGCCAAGCTCCCACCTCAGCCCTTGGCCAGAAGAAATTTTTCAAAGCAAACTCTCCCTACAAGATCAAAGGCAGAGGCTAAACTGTGAAAGCATCATTGAATTCACAGAGACCCCTTTAGTTTCAATATTCTTTGAAAAGACATCTTTATTATAAAAGATATAGAAAATTAAAGTTAAACTTGTTTCTTGCACAATGTTAATCACAGCAGTTTTAAAAAACCCACCAAAGTAAACACATTTAAGAGCATTTCTATACCACAGAAGGTTTTGCTGCTTGCCATGACACATGGCAGAGACATGCTGAGGGTGAGTGCAGGGAGGACGGGCAGAGACCCGGGGAAGAGCTCCTTGTTTACCCTGCGTGCCACACAACAGCACAGGGAAACCAGACCCAAAGCACAGGACTTCAGCCTTGCTTTGCTGTTTGAGGAGGTGGTCCAGCTCCAAGCAAGGATGGGATTTGTCTCTAAACATCACAAGAGTTCAGTCACCTCAGACACTGTCTTTGAGCTCTCACTCCTTAAAGAAAAACCATTTAAAAAGGCATTCATTCCTGTCTATGCCAGGGTGTTTTAACTTCAACAAAGTTCCCAGAAAAAGTTATTTTGCCAGTTTCTTCAGAAAGAGCTGTTTCTTACAGATTTCCTACCAAGAATTTAAAGTGGTGGCTGGGAGCTTAAGCTTCCACCCCTGGGGAATTCCCTCATGGAGGCTCCATTCAGGCACCTGAGCAGCCACTCACCTCACACAGGCAGGACTGTGCACTCAGCTGCCCTCACTGAAGGTTCAGACACAGGGAGGAGGAGGCAGAGTCACTGTGCCCCGTGTCAAAGCACAGCATGTGACACTTGAGCCATCCTTCAGTGCATAACAGACCCCCACTGGAGACCAGGACAGGGCACAAGGGACAAGCACAGGTAAAACACCTTCAGGTCTCTTTGGGAGGAGCCAAAAACACATTGCTCCAGCTGACATTTTGAAAATTACTCTGGGGGTTTTTTTAAGGAAGAGTATTAAAGTCACCACATGAGATTGGTTCCTCATCTGTTTTTATACTACATTCTGCTTTGGGCAGATGCAAATTCAAATAGGTAAAGAACACATTAAATCAGCATCAGGTTCCTGGTCAGTATCTTGCTAGCTGAATGCTGTTTTCACTCCTTAAAGGCAAAATTAAAAGATGATTAAAAATAAATAATTAGTATTTCAGCCAACTCCAGGGGGAAAAAATTGCAATTGGCTACAAAGAGTTATTTACACTTTTCTTTTATGACAGCACCATTAGAAAAGATACTATACCAGAACAGAAACAAGATACAGGCTGTTCAGAAAGCAAACAGAGACAAACCTCTTGTGTTCTCTTAGCAGCCATCTCTGCACAGAGACCAGATGACTGGCTTGCTACAAAACCACCAAAAGCAAAGGAAGAAGTCTTCTTGTCTCAGATCAGTCCCTGTTCCCGAGCCCACAGTGCACATGTACTACAGTTAACTCAGTGCAGTTTCAATTCAAGTCACTCAGTTCAGCTTGCAAGGTTCAGTAACACTTCTTGGAAACCATTGTGTCTGCAGCCACACATTTTGTACCTGTTAGAAGGAGATGCTCAGTTCCTGCTGGAAGAACTCCTTATATGTCCAGTCCCTGTCCCTCACAGCTGGACAGGCTGCCCACCCTTGGGAGAGAGTTGGGCACTGCCTCAGCCGACATTTCCACATGCAAGGGAACAATCAGCAGGTTGCTTTCCAAGGCCTGTTTAGTATTTCACATACCCAAACAGCAAAGTAGACCCCACAGGATCAATGCCTGTCCTTGGCTAAGAGTACAGGATTCTGCAGCTGGACACAAGCAGGTTGCAGCAGGCAGAGTGTGCCACAAAGGAGTCACAAACAGCATGTAGTGTACTGGACAGGTAACTGCTCTGCCAAGCTGGACAAGCAGCAATCTCTTATTCAGCAGGACAAATTAGCAGTGGTAAATCCTGCACCACTGGCTGGTTGCTGGTAATCATCTCACCATTCCCAGATCCTCCCTCTCCATTCCCACCAGTTATTTGGCAAGTTACAGAAGCAGTGGAGTTCTCTCCCCAGCTGGCTGGTCTTTCTGGAAGAACTCTTTGATATGCAGCAACTTGTTGTGGATCCTCTCTCTCAGGGGAGGGATGTGATGGCTGGGGTCTAAAACATTGGTGCTTCTACGCTCCCTTTCCCTCTTCCAGGTGAGATAGGGATGTGGGGGGAAGGGCACCTCACTCCTCTCCCGGCGGAGCTGCACAGTGACCCCGCTGAGGGCCAGCATTGCCCACACTGACAGGATGATGAAGTCTGGAAAAAGAGAAAGATTCCTGTAGCAAAGCAGAACACTCCTTGCTTTCCCAAGCACAAACACTGAACCAGTTTTGTGACAGAAAGGAATGAAGTATCATCCCCACATCCTCAGATGCCCAGAGTGACTCCATTCAGAGGCAGGACACACAGGGAGTTGGGAAGTCTCTTCACTGTATTAGGCCTTTGACTGCCCACTCTGCACACTCCTCAGCAAGCTGCCAGCACAAGTCTGAGCAGTACCTTTCACAAGGGCCTTTGTCACAGCACCTGCAGGAAGGTTCCTGCCTTTGAGTCTACTCAGTACTGCTTTTGAAGGACTAGAATTTCTCATGTGGATGTTAAATCTCACACTGTACTGTGTTCTCCTTCCTGCCCTCACTCTGTTTACAACAGAACCAAAGAGGCAGTGATTCCTCCTTAAAAAGAGAATCAAGTCTTAGGAGGACTCACCATTCCTTTGAAAAGGCACATTGGTGTAAGCTCTGCTGAAGTAATTGTTGAGGACCCTTCTGAGCAGGTCTAAGGTGATGTAAGCAAGGCTTGTGTAGACATAACAAGCAATGGCCAGGATCACCGTGTAGGAGCCCACTATTCCAGAAGCCAAGATGTTCAGCTAGACAGGGAGAAAAAACACAGCTTTAGGAGACTGATGAACACTCTTTATTCACCTCCCTAAGACAATAGAATTATAGAATCATGGAATGGCCTGGATTGAAAAGGACCTGAAAGCCTATCCAGTTCCAATCCCCTGCCATGGGCAGGGACACATTCCACTGCCCCAGGCTGCTCCAAGTCCTGTCTAACCTGGCCTTGAACACTGCCTGGAATGGGGCAGCCACAGCTTCTCTGGACAAGTATTTTGTAATTTTTATCAGTTCTTCTGTGATAAATCAGCTGCACACACCTGTTATCCAGCTAAGATAAGAGAGCACAAGTCAACTAAATGTAGGTTGTAGTAGATGCTGTGTGCAAAACTACATCAAGTCATTCCTTTGCTTCTGGACCATTTAGCACAAGTGGGGCTGAATAGGAACTGCCTGCAACTGGCCCAGTGCAGAGCTTCACAAAGCTGTTCTATGTTTTCTGTACATATTCCATGGGACAATGCTTTTCATTAACAAGTCTGATCCCCCCCTTCTCCCTCCTGCTGAGGTGACAGCAGTGTTACTTACAATTCTTGGGCAGCCAACAAAAAGCACTGGAATCATCAAGGCTACACAAGTAAAGGTCACCCAGAACACCACATCGTCACGGAAGACCCTGTAGTCTCCTGCCAAGACACCACATTCACCAGTGAGGGAAACATTTCCTTTTTTGCAAGTGTTTGGGGGGTCAGCTTTTTCCCCCCAAAATTCTGTACATTCAGAAATACCTGGAGTACATTGTTGAAAAGCTCAGTTCTTAAGCTTAAATTGTGACTGTTTAAGATGTATTGGAACAGTTAATCAAGAACAGAAAAACTGACCCAATTGAGCACAGGTCCTGTACTCTGTGCTGGAACAGCAGATCGTGTCCATGGAACAACATTTTTTAACAAGGTACACATTCCTCACCTTGTAAGAATTAAAAGTACCAGAGTACTGCTGCCCAATAAGAAGCTGTTTTGTTGCCTCTATGGGTTTCCAAGCTAAAAATCTGCATCTGACTCCAGAGTATGGTGCAAATGTAGCCATCACCACACCACCAGGCAACAAATTCTTCTGGGCTTTAGGAAAATTAAATCACTCAAACTGTTTGCTCCCCCTGCCTTCTAAGGCCTGTGGATTCACCAGAGGGGATAAGCTGACCTCCAGCTGAGTCACTGTTCCACTTCAATGAAGAGCAACCAGGGACTGCATGGATTACCACAGAATCATGGCTTCAGTCAAACACAGATGACTGGAGAATGAAAACCTGTCCCACCAAGGGAGCTTAAAAAGAGAAGTTTTGAGACTGAAAATTACAATAGCTGATGCTCTGATGTCCCAGAGGGACTCCAGCTCAGCAGGCTTACTGGCTTTTAAGCAATTTGTCTAAGGTCTTTATGCCTGAAGCCTTCAAATTAGACTGTAGATTTTCTATTGGGATTTGTTCTGGACAGAGAACAAGAGAGCAAGTGCATGCCTGGAGCAGAGCTGGTGTTCCAGAGATGGCACTCAGTTTAAGTAGGAAGAGTCACCAAGTTCTCTGCAAAACAACCAGTTTCCTTTCCTCTGGGTAGTTTTAATTACAGCACAGCTGAAAGAAGCTTTCAGGCACATGTCTATTCCTCCCAGCACTGGAAAGGGAATGTTAAACATCCCACTAAGATAAACCAGAGAGTGCCATTCACTCTTGAGCCTTGCAGTATGCCTGCAGCACTGCAGGAACACAGCATTCACCAAGCAGAGGATTACAGTGCTTACCTAGGGGAGTAAAGAAGAGCGTCGATGAGAAGAGAAATCCCAACACAAGTCCAATAACAAACATGCTGAGCAGGACAGAGCCAAACCTCCACCAGCTCACAACCAAGAGCAGGCCTCCCATGATTCCAGCCACTGCTGTCAAAATAAGACGCACTGAAAGAGAGAAGAGAAAATTCCAGCATTCTGGAAACTTCAGTTCCTGCAGTAACATGTTCAGCAGCTTTATTCACATGCATGTTTGGCTTTTTTCAGTGAGTTTGCATGAGGTAGCAAATAAAAGTATCAGAATGTGCTTCATGCACTTCACTTAGATGCCAGCCTGCAGCTGCTGATGAATGTGCTGCTGAAAGAGTGGTGGGCGGGCTGGAATGGAGGCCTTGGCACCGTGTACATCAGTTCCCTGAGTTCCCAGGGAGTTCAGGTGGCTACCAGCGACTGCACATGGTATCCAAAAAAGGAATTCTATGGGGTGGGACAGACAGGAAGAACTAATTCTGTCTGGTCTGACAAGCTGGGTGCAGACCACCTACTTCCATTTTACTGATGAAACCTACATTTGATCTGAAACAGAGGTCCATACATCGTGAAAACAGGAAGAAACTATGTTGCAAATTTCCAGAGTTTCCAAACACCTCTTCTCTTCCTTGGATGGATACTGAAGTTAAATCCAGCTATTAATTCTGCATCACTGTGATGCTGGAAGGAACACCTACTCTGTTTCATTTTCAGCTATTACGGCAATCAGAGCTCAAGCACCCAGGCATCACCCTGCTATCCTTCCTGTGGCTGTCCAAGAGCATAACTGAGATTGTACCTGAAGGGTTCATAACAAGAGTTTGGGAAGAGCACAGGCTATCCTGACACATCTACTCACCATCATAACTAAGGCCAGTTACCCTGGTAATGAACACAAAGAAGATGAATGCTGCGACAATGAAGCCCATGAAGAATAAGTCTAGAGAAGAAGGAAAAAGCATTTAGCAAGCTTGATACCAAGCCCACTTCAGTGGATCTTCAGACATGGTCATATTACAACGGGGAAGGAACATAGCAGCTCACAAAAGGAGAGACAGACAACATTTTGTTCTGGACAGGGGTGTCCTCAAACACTACAAAATTACATATTTATAGCTCTATTGCCCAGCATGCACCCTAGTTCTAGGTTTCCATTCTTTGTGTCCCAAAACTTCCTGCTCTGAGCTTAAAGGCTCAGAACCCATAAAAGCAAAGCAGTGGATCTAACTGGGACAGCATTGCTATCAAGTGAATCTTGGTAACAACACCATCATTCTAAGTTACACAGAGTAACATTTATGAAAATCCAACCAGACTTATGAGATGAAATATTCAGTACCTGTTTTCCAGAATCTGTGTCCAAAAAAGCAGGTGAAAAGACCAAGAACAGCAAAAGCAGTGAAGAATACTTTGGTAGAGAGTTTACCTACAAGAAGAAAGGTAGGTTTAGTAGAGCATTCCACCAAGTAGTCCCAATAAAGAGATTAAGATATGGTCAGGTTGCTGTCACAAACTTCACTGACAGCTTGAGAGCTGCCACTCTGTCAGATCTGCAATGCCTGAACTAACAGCTGGCTTGGTAAGATCTCCAGCAGAACACTGAAATAGTCCCAGACTGATTAAGAAATCAAGAGCTTCCTCCTTATTCAAGAGAAGTTTCTGTAACTAGATGTAACTTGTTTATAATACAGATATAAATTTGCCTGAAAAGTCTCTGCTCAGGTTTAAAAAAAGGGACATCCAGTCATCTATAAAAATCAGTGCTATGGGATTAATGACCCAGGCAGCAGCTACAGGCTTAATCACTGCAGCCTTCACCATTTGTCTCCCTCTCATACATTTGCCATGCAACAAAAATGATCATCAGCACCCCATTATGGCTCACCTCTGTCTTATATGCAAATTTCTTACTTATATTTAAGCTATTTGCAGAAGTAAACTGTATTTTCCATGTGCTTTGAATTAGAGAAGTTTAGCCTAGATAATTTGTCTCACGTTGTCATAGGACAACAATGAGTTTGACAACAGTCACTTGTGTTACAGTATATAAGAAAATAATGACAACAAATCTTACTTTATGAACCAAATTCTACCAACTACTCATGTCCCTTCTGCATTCATGATGGGAGTGGCAGCTTTGTTGTTTCTGCACAAATTCCATCATTATATAGCTTTGTACAAAGCAGCATGACTTGGTAGTCACTCCACTACTGCTGACATTATCTTCATTCTTATTTTAGATGACTGCCTCCTTTCAAAATACCTGCAGGATTCCTCTTAGCACCAGCACAGTTAGGAAAATCTGGCTGGAGCCTAATCTAGTCAGTGTTTTATTAGCTCAACTTCCAGCATCTGCAGTCCTACAAGTTATTTGAAATTATGTATCCATTTGAAATGGACAAACATAGTTACTACACTATGGGTGTCACTACATAGTTCAGAGTTACATTTGCAAGCCACATATTAACCACCATTAAGTTAAACCTTTAATGGTTCTCCTTAATGTTACTTCACCACTCTAGACTTTCTTTTCAATCAAGAAGCAGACTTCCCCATAAAGTAACAAAATATACACAGTGTAAAACAACGATCTCCATGTTTTTCCACACTGAAAAAATAATCTTAAAGCCCATTTGGCATGTTGGAGCACAACAAGCTGCAGAGGAGTTGGCAAGGACATACAATTCCCAACTTACTGAGGGAAGAGCAGTTATCTACCAGGTCAGCAAAGCTGCAGGCATATGTATGCACAGGTATGTATGCAGCAGAACTGTTCCAAAGAGGATCCCACACTATAACATTGTAGATCACACCTTGTCCAGGAAGTGAGGAGAAGTAGACATTGGTCTTGTCATCAGCTGTCAGCGTAAGCATCTGGAAAAGTAAATATCTCTGTTAAAGGCTCACAGGATGGAACCCTTCCCTCCAGCACTACTGTGTTTTCTGACAGGGGAGAAGATTCTCCCACTCCAGTTTTGCTCCTCCCTGCCTGAAGGCACAGTTCAGCTCCCTACTAGCCTACTGACCCAGGTCTGGCCTCCTGGAAAGGCAGGCAAAGCGGCCATTCCACTCCCCAGCAGGGCCAGGGAGCTTGCTCCCATCTCCCCTCCAGGAAGGTAAGCACAGGGGAGGAGAAAACAAGACCAGAAACACTGGTACCCAGCGCTTCGAGCTCACCTTAATGCCATTGGCTCTGACGCTCTGCACCCCGGACATTTTGCGGATGTGGCTCATGAGCCCCATCTCGGACAGGTCGTTCTCGGGCAGGAAGTACTGGTACACATCGTAGCGCAGCCGCCACCGGGAGCTCTGACCGCTCCCTGAGTCACAGGAGGGGGGGGTTGCTCCTCTGCAATGAAAAACACATCAGCCACAAGGCCCCACACCTTAAGTTTTCAGCAGTTTCTTGTCCACAGGGTTTGCCTCTTCTCTTTAGAGGTGCACACCAGCAACTAACTCAAAGCTGGACTGCATTTGTGAGCAGCATCACACAGAACCACCCTGGCACAGGTGGTGGCTGTGCTGGTACCTGCCTTGACACTTACAGAGCCTTCCTATGAATTGCCATAACAAGAATTCCAGGAGGCCACAACAGCCAAAGACCACGACATTACTGTTTGTCTTTCCATGCAGTTCTGAACAGTCTTCCCCATTCCCTGCCTATCACTTGTGACACCAGGCACCATTCAGGAAATACTGCCTTTTAACTTGAAGTCTCAAGTTAAACAAAACTCTGGGTCATTATCATGCTTTAGTACTAGGAAAGAAATAAAACTGGCTGTAACACACAATTGCTTCTCACACAAATTTAGCTGTTACAGGGAATGGAAAGATCCAGTATTTACAGACTGCTTACATTTCTGAAGTTGCATAACTTCCCCCACAAGATGTAACTCTTAACCTTTATCTCTCTCATGCAGTACCTCTTCCCCTCCTCCTTTTCCCCATTTCCATTTGTTGCAGCAAACAAGATTCCTGGCAGCAGCTGGATGGTTCAGCTGTTACAGCAGGTTCTTATTTTAGCCCTTTGGCCAAACACAGGACAGAAGGTCTTGCTCAGTGCACTGCAGTTTTCCACGCACCTGGTATATCCCAAGTTTGCAGGGGCAAACTTGATGTGTATATCAACCAACGTGTAGTCCAGGTAAATATTTGGATCCACTTCCAAGTCAAATTCTAGATTGCAGCCCCCAGGAATAGGATCTAGAACACAGAGAACATAACTGCAGTTACGCACTTGCAGGCACAATCCACTTGAAGAGCACAGAAAATTATCAGGTTCTGTCCCTGCAGGCAGCAAAAGGGTTTCACTGCAGCCTGTGACAGGTCCCCACACACGGGTGGCTCCGGTGACCGGAGTGTTGGAATGGAAGGATACAAGCTCCTGCCAGGTCCTGCACACAGCTCAGGGCAATCCCAAGCACAAACACAGGCTGGGTGAGGAATGGATTGAGGGCAGCCCTGAGGAGAAGCACTTGGGGGTGTTGGCTGATGAGAAGCTTGACATGACCCAGCAACGTGTGCTCACAGCCCAGACAGACACCAACATCCTGCATGCAAAGAGGAGTGGGCCGCAGGGCCAAGCAGGGGAGATCTGCCCCTCTGCTCTGGCTGACCCCACCCCAGCACAAGAAGGATGTGGACCTGCTGGAGTTAGTAGACCATGAAGATGACCAGAGGGATGGAGCACCTCTCCTATGAGCAAAGGCTCAGCCTGGAAAAGGCTCTGGGGAGACCTTTCCAGCAGCCTTCCTATACCTGAAGGGAGCCTACAAGAAAGCTGGAGAGGGAATTTTTACAAGGGCCTAGGGATGACAGGACAAGGGATAATGGCTTTAAGCTAAAAGAGGGTAGACTTAGATTGGATATTGATGCCTTGGGTTTTAGCTTTCATATTTTTCAGATTCTGTGCTACCTAGGTGTGTAGCTCTGAGCTGTCTGTATCTCTTCTCAGGATAGGCAGGCCAAACAATCCCTTTCCAGCTTGAGACCAAGGACGACCATTACAAGTTTCAGGCCCAAAAGGTATAGAAAACAGAGAACTGAAGAGAGCAACAAGGAGGATGGAACTTCATAACCTGAAGCTATAATTGGACAATTAACTCCAATATGCAAATGGACCAAAACTTATCAAAGTGTGAGACCTTGTGACCGGTCATCCATTTTGTGACCATTTTGGTTCATCTTGGCTGTAGTCCTGGCCAGGTTCTTGTACTGCCCAAGGTATATCCATTCAGGCCTTTCAATAAATACCTACTTTATTCCTTTAGCTCTGTCTAGTCTCTGTTCCAGGTTCAGCCTCTCAAGGCATCAATATGAGGAAGAGATTCCTCCCTGTGAGGGTGCTGAGGCCCTGGCACAAGTTGCCCAAAGAAGCTGTGGCTGCTCCATCCCTGGCAGTGTCCAAGGCCAGGTTGGATGGGGCCCTGAGCAACCTGGGCTAGTGGGAGATGTCCCTGCCCATGGCAGGCAGGGGTGGAACTGGATGATCTTCATGGTCCCCTTCCAATCCAAACAGATCTGCAATTCCATAATCACATGCACAGCAGTTTTCTCTTCTAAGGCTTAAGTCATGGCAAGACCATAGAGTACGTCCTATACACAACTCACCATTCAGCAGTGACAATAAAAACATTTCCAGCCCATTTCAAAGGAATTTCTGGTACCTCTATCAGATTTCCACCAAGTAAGACTGAAAGGTCAACACTTCATTCCAGAGATGACTTGCCTGAGCAGAGCTGGCATGCCCTGAGCACGTACCTTTCTCCATGTAGGGAATGGAGATGGCAGTGCTGAGCACCTGGCCAGCCCCCAGGGCGCGCAGGTACCACGTACACACGGTCTGCTCAGGCCGAAGGACGGACACCAGCCCTTTGTCCACCCCAATTCCTGAGCTGTTCACCGACGGAGTCTGCACAGAAACAAATTACAGAAACAAGTAGTTCTTCTTGAGAAGACTTCTACCACAGTTTGAGAATATTTCTGTATTTTGACAGTACCACAGGAGGCTATTCCTGCCACAAACCTGTCAGGCACACACATTGTGCCAGTTACAACAGATCAGGCTCTGCCCAAAACGTATTTGTGCTTGGTCCAGCTCCATATGCAGGACCTTGCTGGACTTGGCCTTGCTGAATTGTATGAGGTCTGCATAGGCCCACCTCTCAACCTGCCAAGGTCCCTCTGGATGGCATCCCTAGCCGCTGAAAAAAAGGAGCTCTGACACCACACGCTGCCTGGCTCAGCTCAAAACCCCAAGTGACAAGTGTGGGACTACTAAAGAACTGACAATCACAAGCAAGTTGCAGTGAAATCTAGCTAGTTGATCTGGCAATGGATTGACTAGTAAAAAGGTAAAAGGACTGGAGTATGCCTCACAAAATGTTGTGAGATGGCAGCAAGGAAGTGTTCTGGGAACCAGCATACAGAAGCACTTTCCTATCTCCACCAGAATGGACACAACTGTATGGCAGCTGCCTTAACACTAGCAATGCCAGATGTTTTTGGGGCCAGGCCAGCTACTGACCCGACCCCCAGCATCACCATCCCTTCCAGAACCAGAACTCTTGAGGAAAGATAAGCAGCAATGACAGTATCACAATCTCACAGCTGGTACAAGCAGTTGACCTGCAGCCACACTTTCAGCATGGAAAGTGCCTTTGGCCAAGGCAGCCACAGTTACCCAAGGCAATGCTGCAAGGAAGCACGTTGGACCTGGCAGACTTCAAGGTCTGGCTCAACTTCATATTTCTAGAGGCAGGCCAGCCCTAAAAGCAGTACAGCTGCATTTAAGCATCACTGTCCTTGGCCTGGTAAGGCCCATGAATGCAAAGAGGATCTGAATTGGCAGCAGAGGATTCTACCAAAGGCAAGCAAAGACTAAACAGGTGTAACAGTAATGTCTTAGCCCTGTAATCCTGGCTGTTTCACCAGTACAAGAATGGCTGAGCTGGGTGACTTGTGTTACAGGTCATTCATCTTCTAAGCTTCCCAGGATACTTCTTGGCACTCAGTATATTCTGATTTCAAAGATGCTGGTGGAGAGAGGGGAGCTGGATTGCAGCTGTCAGATCTCCATCTACCACCTTCAGCTAAGTCCATGTTCTGTTCAAATACCAGCACCTCCCAGCAGCACAACAACAAAAATCAGTATTTTATCCCATCATTACTGGGATGCAGGGTACAGCAGCAGGAATGTTTTTATTGCTGTCTAGAAGCAGCAGCTTTCACTGGAGTACATGGAGGAATTTCTCCATGTGTTACCAAAGCAGGATTAGATTCAGGACAAGGAGCTGGGGTAACTACACATCATATCTGCAGTGGTTAAATCCAAGCCATGGGAACAGCAGACAGCTAAACATCCCAAAGTGATCGTGTATGGAGCATCTGGCAAACACTTACACAGACCTGGTTTTAATGTGACAAGCTGATGGACACCACAGTCAGTAGAGCCACATGACAAAAAAGCACCACTTCACCAAATAAAGAGCCTTGAAACATTTTCAAGCCATCTCTGATATTCCTTTGGCATTCAGTCTTTCAAAATAGCAGCTAGGACATATAAGTACAAGCAAGGATTTCTGAAGCTACAGTAACACTGTCTAAAAGCCAAGCAGGTAAAAGACACTCTTTATTTATACAGCTTCAGTCCATTAGTCCTACATGTACCAGAGCCAAGTCCTTTGTTGAAATACAGGCAGCACTTAAGAGAAGTGACACTCTTACCTTATCAAAGGATATCACCACATCACTCTGCTGGGCATGCACTTGAAAAATAACCACAGTCACATTGCTGGCGATGTTCCTGATTACAGCCTCCACTGGATTGGTCTGGTTAAGTAGCACATTTCTGAATTTTCCCAAGGAGAGCTCAAGAAGACCTGCATTACAAAAAAAAAAGGAAGATACAAGGGGTTTTTTGGTCCAGAGGGAAGCAATTACCAGGGAAGCCTGGAAGTTTCCAGTAGCCCAGTATTAGTCAGCTGGGAGCAGAGCAGGATGTTGCTTTGTGCTGCTCTCATCCTGTGAGCTGCACCAAGCTTTCAGAGACTGCTGCACACAGAGCTGTACCTGCAGACACAGGCACAGAGTACCTGCCCTGCAGCCTGGCACTCACCTGAGCACAGGGACAGGTCTTCCTGCCAGGAGTCAGGATTTGATACAGCTGAGCTCACCAGCTCAGCCAACCAGCCAGCTACATTCCAAAAAGTCAGTAAGAGAAGATACTGAGGACTGCCTGATCTTTGGCAAATACAGGCAGGTATGTTTGTACCAGCCAGCCAACTTGCACAATATCCATCAGACTTTGCAGATGAATTTCTACATACCATGGGAATTGGAGTCAAGTTCCAGAAGACAGAGTCAAATCTGTAGTTTACATATGTACACTTACCCACCTTCAGCTATTCCATGTTTTTTGCTGCCCAACGGTTTTTAATCATTAGGATTGCTGCATCCCCCTCTCTAGAACTAAAAATCTGACTAATTTTTCCTGGACACAACCTAAACCATTTCTTCTTACAATGAGCATAACCCCGTGATCCACTATCATTTTAATTTAAAGAGAGCCACATGTATGAGTTTGAGAATCAGCTTTGGCTTGTCATTCAAGTGCTGCAATCAAGGCTGGCTTCTCCCTGTGCTGGGTTCTGCAGGGGCAGGGGATGCCAAGGGAGGAATGCAAAGCAGCCACACAGAAGCCACAAGATGCTCTTTGGTTGGTGGTTGCAGCCAGACTGCACAATACCTTCCAGGCTTTTCCCTGAATTCCTCTGCCTGCCTCTGTACCCAAACAGACCTAAAACTTATCAAGCCTGAACACACACACACACACACACTTCCTCAATGAAGCTGCCTCTGGTGGAAGAAGGGGTTGGTACTGCCAAGGTCCCTAACACAGTCACCAGAAGCACCATCTGAGGAGTACTTGCTGATGACACAGCAGGGCTCTCCTTCACAAGGGAGGGGACAGTTTTCTTACCTGATACTATACCCAGTACTCTCTAGCTGCTTTCCTGTTACTTTTCTCTCTCTCCTGCCAAGAACTGGCATCATTGGCCAGTTTCTTTGCCTCCTGATATGCTAACAGAGGGGAGCTGTTATGCCTCCTCCACTCCATGCACAGTGAGAGAAGAACTTCAACCCTTACATGCTCACTCCCAAAATTCAATTAATACCAGTACTGCATCACCAATAAAACCTCAGCTAAAATATGGGGAGGGTTCATAAACCACTTGAAAGAAAGATTCTCCATTTTTTTGCTCCATCATCTGCTGTTTGTGTTAAGGCAGAAGCTTCTACACCAAATTTTCACACAGTAATGTAAAATTACTAAATTATTTAAAGCTGCAAACAAAACTTTGTGTAGCCTTCAGTTTCTGATTCTTCAGAGTCCCTTGAGCAGCATTCAGATATCCTCAGATTGTTCCTCATAGCTTAAGCTCTACCACAAATGCTAAGGTAAAGCATTCACAAGGCACAGACTATACATCTATACACTCAGAAATTTACAGTGAATGCTTACAATGCATGAAAAATATTTTTCTTTGATCTTTAAAAACTTCAGCAGAGCTTCCTGAACCACAAGACATTTACACTTAAATGTTCTTTTAAGAAAAAAGCTGAAACCATACACATTCTCTGTGTGATCTACATCAAGGGGGAAAAGCTGCATTGCTCCGCCTTGTTTCTCACCTCCACTCCATACCCATACCCAGGGGCCTCTGCATAAATAAGGACAGATTCGTCAGCAGGAGACACAGCCACTACTTCAGCGTGATCATGAGACTCTAAATGTCAGAGGCACTCTCTCAAGTTTAATTAGCGTGGTGAATTAAGGTATGATGTTCTATATTGCCTTGCTGTTTGCATAACTGCTCTGAGAACAGCACATGTGACACACATTATCCCCAAGTCTGGGCACAAGAGCAGAGACTCAGGGTGAAGAACATCTGCACCCGTCAGACAAGTCTTGTTCAGCTTGCTGTTCACAGGCTCCTTGAACCACACTTCCAGCCAGGCCTAAAAGAGGATGAGCTCTGCAGAGCAACAGAACCTCCTAAGAAGTTTTTGGAAGAACAATTGCTCCACAGCCACAGACCACAGCAGCCTTCCAGCCTTTTCCATCTCTGTCATTTGAACAAGTAACTCTCGGTGCACTGAGACAGGAAGGGAAGATGGTGACCAAGACTAATTGATTAAATTAACCAACTCACAAGTCAGCAGGCCTATTGCTATCACCAGTTCTCTGGTTCTAATACCAGACAGGTATTAGACTCCCTGAGCACAGAGAGCTCAGTCTTGTCAAACATCCTCTGAAGGACACAGAGACCTCAACCACATAGTGCTGGTTGCAACCTTCTCCTTTGGGCAAGCTTGATCTGCCCAGAGGTGGCCCACCAGACAGGTCTGCAGGACCAGCAGCACAGTTAACACCACCTCATAAGTGAGAGAGTTGATCCAGCAAGTCAACAGAGACAGGAGCAAAATCCAGGCATCCCAACTTGTTTCATTGCTTCTAACAGTGAAGGTCTGGAAACACTCTAAGGTGTCAGGCTATGCTCTCTTCCTTGTCCTGTAAGAAGGACTGTAACATTCACTGCACATCAGAATAATTTTGGGTTATATACATGAGAGGAACCCAAACTATTACAGAGCTTATCAACCAAACAGATGCTGAAAGGAAATCCGCATTGCTGAAACCCAGCAGCAGCAGAGCAAAGATGGAGCAGTGAGCACATGTTATTCCATAAACAGCACCAGAGCTGGAGCACAGATAGTCCTGCACAGAACTGGTGAACAGAGCAAACAGCTCACTCTGTCACCCCCCAGTACCTCTTCTCCCACATGAAGGGCAAAACCGGTAAAGACAGCAAAGAAATAGAACCTCCTGGAACTCTTCTGAGATCAAAAGTCCTTATTCCTAACTCTAAACAACAGGACAAACAATTCCAGAGCCTCTGCACTTGTTATCCCTTCCTTCCCTGTGACACACAGTTTCCCCAGCAGGCTACACCCAGCTTGAACTGTTTCCATTGTGCTGATTCAGTGCCAAGCTCTTGGCTCCTCTGATGCTTTGAGTAAACCACATTTCCAGCTCCAATAGCCAAGTGTCTCTCCCCACCACCACAGAGCAGTCAACCACACAGGGCTCTTGATTACACCTAGCAGTCCAATTTCCAGTAAGAAAAACAACTGAAGAAATGCCCCTGGTGCCCAGACAGAACAGTCTTCACCTGCAGAGCCACGCTCAAACATTATCCTTCCCTCACAGAGGTTCTGTGCAGTCAGAGAAAACACATTTCTACTGGGTGCCGAGCACCTTGCAGTGGATATGCAGAACAACCTGATGTAAGAAAGCTCCAGGAGCTAAGGAGAACTTTCCAGTGCAGGGATACAACAACAAGTAGTCACATGAAGACATTTAATGAAGATGAAGTGCAAGCTCAGACTGAGAACCAGTTTGAGTAAGAAAAACATTAGCATACAGTTACTTAACAGAATAAAGCCTGGAGCCATATCCTATCAGACCTGTAAGGCCATGCAGACACAGATAATGGGAGAGTCTGGCTAGAGGGTCTGTCTTCCCACACTACTGACCCCCCTAAAAATAATACAGCACCTACCCCACTCCCAAAAGAAGGAGGAACATTTCTGCAAGCTTCTGAAAGCTTCACACACTTTGATTGTGCGTGTACTGAGACTCATGCTTAGAACAGCTTGATGCTTAAAGCAGATGACACCACAGAATGTGGCTTGTCACCATTGCACCATTCCCATCCCAGAGGACTATTCTGTTCACCAGGCTAGAGGTCTTTACAGCCTGAAAAGGGAGGGAAGAGATTTGTGTGAACTTCTTATTATAAAGGATCGTCTCTGCACAGACTAAACAGCTGGCACAAACAAGTTTCACCCAGATAAGCTCCCTTTACAAAAGCATCACTCAGTCCTGATTACACTAGAAATTCACTTTCATTTTTCCAAAACTAAACAGCTTGGTTTGGATGTAGCAAACACAGCCAGTTGAACTCCTCCTCAGGAGGACAGAGCTCCCTGGAAGGCAAACAAACACAATGCATAAAACACTTCTGCACAAAGACCAAGTTTGAGGAGCTGCAGCCCATCAGAAGCCCAGAGAGGTAACACAGGCCACCATGCAAAGATTTTACTAATCAGCACTTTTCAAATGAAGCAGGATCTTCAAGGATTAGGAGTTAGCAGAGCCCATCCCTGCAAAGTGGGTGTCCACAAGTGAATAACCACAAGACAATTTCAAATCAGTGAAGCATTAAGCAAGTGGCCTTGTTTAAAGGCCCTAATGATCAGCTAGAGTCTGGTACACAAATTGCACAGCTTATTAGTTTTTCACAAGGGAAATACTTTCCCCCTCCACCCTTATTCGTGCAAGGAAAAACAGCAACAGGTTCCTTCAAGGCAAAGCAGTTTGCTTAGTCTCATCGTTGTTTTGCCTTTTTACATATTGTAAAAAAATTACTCAACACATGACCCATTTTCATCAAGTCCAGGAGACAAACTGCTTGTTAGCATCCTTTAAGTTATCTTAAGGACATTAAGGTCTAAGAACCCTGAGCTTTCACTCTCACACCTGCTTGTGACCATCAGGTGCCCAGCCAAAGCTTTTAGGTCCTGCAAGAAACTGGAAATACTTGGCCCTCCATTAGAATCTTGGGCATGAGACTTGGGCAGAGAGAAGCCTTCCACACCTGGGACTGGTTCCAAATGCTGTCCTGCAGCCCTGCAAAGTATCCCAAAAGTCTCCTTCGGGACAATTAAGCTTCATTCATTCAAGGCCAGGCTGGGTGGGGTATTGAGCAACCTGGTCTAGTGGAAGGTGTCCCTGCCCACGGCAGGGGGGTTGAAATGAGAAGAGCTTTAAGGTCCCAAACCATTCTGTAAGTCCATGGTTAGAAGCAAGTATAAAAATAAAGCAAAACTAAGAGGAGGAGGCTTACACCAACCCTGATACGAAGGACTGATTGCTTATCTCTGAATTATCTCTGAGAGGAAACTGTTTATTTTTTCCTTTATTTGAACAGATAAGAGTTTAACCAGAAAAAAAAAAAAAAAGTGACTGTAAGTCTTCCCAAACTAAACTTATTATAGCACACTCAGCTCTGGACTGCTATTTTAGTCACATGCAGGAACACAGGGAAATTACAAAAAAAGCCATGCCAAATAAAGTCGGGTTACAGCAGTACGGACAAACAGTAAGTTTAGGAATCAAGCTGCAAATTCTAGGTTTTGCTCCTTTCCCTAGTTTTATAGCAACAGTGGTTTTCAACCCACCATCTCCTAGGGTGGTGGGAACCCATGAACACCTGTACATGGTCGGGGGGAAAAAAAACCAAGCAAACAAAATCAAACCTCCTTTTAACCCTAAAGTTCCCTTTGTCATGTAAATCCATGTTCATATGTAGCGAATGCCACCTTGTTTCTGTTCGGGGAATACAGCCCTACCCCAGCCACATCAGCTGTACCGCATCCCCGCAACTGCGCGGCTAAAATGACTCCGAATTATCCATCGAACAGTTAAAATTATGGTACTCATAGCAGTTAAAGTGTAAAAAAAAAAGTAGAAAAAAAAAAAAAAAGCGTATCGGGAGAAAAAAGGGGGGGAAAAAGAGGGGGTTACTCCTTGTCCGCATGAAAGATCAAGATAACCAGGAATACACACAGCGCTTCTGCAGCGCCGCAGGCAGCTTTGCTCCGCACTCCTGCTCATCCTCCGAACAGCGGCAGGTCGCCCTCCGGAGAGCGGCCAGCACCGGGGACAGCCCAAAAGGCGCTGCAGCCGCAGCACGCCCCTGCCGCCGGCCGCGACCCCGGCACGGCCCCGCAGTTCCCGGTACGAGCTTCATGGCGGCCACAGCCCCGCGCGCCCCCCGCTCCGCCTCACGCCGCCCTCACCTGAGGCTCCACCATGGCGCAGCACCCCCAGGAGCAGCAGGAGCAGCGCGGGGCGAGGCGAGACCCGCATGGCGCTGCGGAGGGAGCGGGGAAAGGGGGCTGAG
>VZRH01007416.1:799905-842307 GCA_013397555.1 Urocynchramus pylzowi
GCCGTCAACTCGGTGAGGCGGCCGCTGCCTCCGCTCGCCCGGGGCCGCGGGGCACGGCACGGGCTGCGCCTCCTGTGCGGGGATGCGGGGATGCGGCCCGCAGCCCTCCAGCCGCGGATGTGGGGTGCGCGCCCTCCACATGGCCGGGGTGCGCCGTGAGCCGGGGGTGGCTGTCGCGGTGGGCAGGGTGATTAACGGCGTGTTAATTGGTGCCGGCAGCTCGCGGACCAGTTCTGTAACGCCATCGGAGTGCTGCAGCAGTGCGGCCCGCCGGCCTCCTTCAGCAACATCCAGACGGCCATAAACAAGGATCAGCCCGTGAACCCCACGGAAGGTGAGTCCGGCTCCCTGCGCGCCAGCGTGCCTCGGGGTAGTGCGCTCGGGAATGCAAAATCCCGCCTCGGCAAATAATTCCCCCTTAGCTGGTGGAGTGGTGGAGGGTAAGTCGTGAAGGGATGTCGGCTGCACTTTCTGCATAAAATTGTGACAGCAGAGTTTTCCCTGCTGTAATTCCCTGAGTGATTGCCCGAGTTGTGCTGTGTTTTGTGCAGAGTATGCCCAGCTGTTCGCAGCTCTGATCGCTCGCACTGCCAAGGATATCGATGTTCTCATAGATTCCCTGCCCAGTGAAGAATCCACAGCAGCTTTGCAGGTAGGAGTTTTCCTAATTCCAGCATCAGAACGCTCCTGAAGGCAGATTTCCTCCTTTTTTTAAAACACATTTCTTCATCTCTAAGCCAGTTCTCATTGAAAAATTATTTTTGTACAAACCTGAATTTTTCGTGAGGGTAGCCTGAGTACTTTGTACACTTAGTGGATATACTGAACTTGCATCTAGTTCCAAATAAGACTATAATCAGTGACAATATTTTAGACTTAGTTTTCTGTTAAAATGTTTTAAAAAAATATAGTTGCACATCACCACTATATTGAAAACTGGTCACCCTTTTTCTGAAATATTAACAGAACAGATATAACAGTACTGATACTTTGTGCATTGTTTTATTCTTTTTTTTTCCCCCTTGGGTAATATTTCATATTTTCGCACATTTCATTTTGTAGCCACAGAACCAACACTACAGAAGTCCTTTATTCTTTCACATTGTTTCTGGTTAAAGAGTTTGCAGGGTGTCCTTTAAGTTCTTCAGCTCTGTCACAAAATAATTCCATCACTTTTTAATAACAAGGACTCTTCCTTTGAACCAGTCAAACTTGGTTTTAATTTTCTTTCCTGTTATTTCACAGATTTTACCTATTAAAACCATCTTTTTTTTCCTATTTGTGACTCTTAATGGCCGGATTTACATCAAGTATTTTCTTTTTGGAATGCATAAGGGATGCCGAGTGCTGTTTCTCTGACAAACCTGATGATCACCTTTAAGATCACCTGGAAGTTTTAAATTTACATTGATACTCTGTAACCATTCAAAAGTCTTTTACAGAAGATTGACACCGAATGGGCCAAAGAGAAATGCCTTGTCAGTGGCATCACGTTTTGTTTTAAACAGAGGAGGTTAAATTTGGGAACTTTGCTAGTCACAGTAATTGCTGAACATCATAATTGGGCTCGTTAACACTACCATAATTTCCTGTAAGTGTATTTTTAATAGCTGAAGATGGAATGCCTGCTGCAGACAAATTCCAATTTCTTCCATGACTGAGCAGGGTCTGATCAAAGTGGCAGCTGGAGTGGGCAAAGCAGGGTGCTCCAGAAGGAGGAGCTGGTTATCCCATAGGGATATGCTTGCCTTAGAGGTGATATTTCAACAGTTTCTTGCTTTCTTGATGAAGAACTTCATGTCACAAAAATATCTGATACTTTTTGTCTGTTGTGGTTTTAAGATAAATTAGCTTGGATTCCATTACTTGGATTCCAGTTTTGATTTTTCTTTTCTGTTGCTTAATTTGGTGTAGTATTAAATATTCTGATAGTCTTCAAAGAAATGGTTTTGAAGAGGCTTGAAACACTCTCAAATATGCACTATAGGTTTAGCTGAGAAGTAGTGGATAATACTAGTTTAATAGAAATCTGCTTTTTTTATACTAAAGTTGTCTTGGTGTGTGTTTCAGATCTGAGTCTTGTCTTAAATGATAAAAGGAACTGCTACAGGAGTGCTCAACACAATTTACCTGCCCCTTGTGAGTTCCCTTTTGGTGAAGTTGACAGTACAAATTCTGCTCTAATCTGTGAATTAGTTGCAGTCAACTATTAAACAAGAGAACCTTTTTCTTTTTAGGGAGCACCAGCTGTTCCCTCAGCATCCTTGATAGCTAAATCACTTTAGGGTTCTGTTGAAGATCCTTGCTTTTTCCTGTTGCCTAACATCAAAAGAGGAAACTCTTTCAAGAGTGTTAAAATAATAAAATAAAAAGCAGGCCTTTAGTAGAGGCTTCCAGGTGTCCCAGTGGTCATGGGCACACCCAGCACCAGATTTCTACAATTTTATGAGTTTAACAAATTAGCAAATCTAATAAATATTGTCCAATTAGAAGAGTAGTTGGTTAGGTAGTTTTCCCTGCATTCTACCCCATGGGAGTTGTCCCAGGGGCTTCTTTGCCCCATTTCTTGTGTGTTCTCAGATTCTGGTTGGAAAACAAAACATCCTGGTCAGGCTTCTTCTCTGTAAGAATAAGACTAAACAGAATTCCAAGTATGCATTAGAAGGGTTAGCTTATTGTTCTAGAGGGAAACGGTAGGAAAAATACTTAGACTATGTGACAGTAGCATCCAGAGCTACGAATATATGAAAAATACATACAAAGCCAAAAATCTTTGGGCATCATCCCGGTTTTGCTTTGAAGGCTGAGAGCCTGTACCGGCTGGAGGAGGAGAACCACGAGGCGGCGGCGCGGCTGGAGGAGGTGGTGTACCGCGGGGATGTGCTGCTCGAGAAGATCCAGAGCGCCCTGGCCGACATCGCCCAGTCGCAGCTGAAGACGCGGAGCGGCACCCACAGCCAGCCCCTGCCCGACTCGTAGCGCCAGGGGGCAGCGCGGGAGCGCCGCTGGATGAACCGGGAGCGGACGGGCCGGCCGGGCCTCCCGCGGGGCTGCCCCGCGCTCTGCTCCCCGGCGGCGGGAGCGGCGCCTTCGGCTCAGCTCGGCTGCGGGTTCTGTGTGAGAAGCGCTTCTGCAGGGGCTCTGTCACGGATCTGCGTGGACTGGCGTGTGTTTCTTTGACTTAAAACGAGCTTTCTGTTCACAAAAACGACTTCAATCGAATTTGTTATGTATTAGAAGTATTTGTATAAATTAACCCCACTATGGTCGTGGTGTGTTATTTGGTAAGCCTCAGGCATATAGGAGTTGAGCAGAGGTCCCTGGAGACAGTGCTGTGAATGCAGGGATGGTCATCTGTTTTAATGTTAATGTTGATTGGCTGATTTACCACCCTTTGCAGAGCATATGAAAGGATAAGTAAACTGGTGTTTACAGAGCGACTGTTCTTGTCATTGGCATCACATTTACAAAGAAATAAACTGCAGGTGTCTGATACTGAGATTTCTTATTGTTGGTAATTCACAAATGAGCCTTTGAGTCCATTGTTGCCACTGACACACTTCCTCTTGCTTGTGCTATTTCTCTGCTTTTACTGATGTTCTGTATTCTCTTGGCAACTGGTGAGTGCCTCTAAAGCAGGCAGTGATGAGGAAGCATTGGATGACTGGATAAAAATCAGCAGTGAGAAAACTGAAAATAGATCATTGCATAAAGTTGCTTTTAAGTGTAAGCAGTGGCTGCCATATGAATGCTGTGATCATAAGCAGCAAGATTCCCATTGCCCCCAAGGTGCTCTACAGAGGTGTATTTATTTTCACACACTCAATCACAGAATGAATTTCTACTCTTTGTTGTAGGACTACAGAAATACTAGTATCTCTTAGGATATTTAAAATAAAACCCCAGCACCAAACCAGCAGCTACTGTAGGGTTCAAAGCATGAACTTGGGGTTAAACTTGGTCATTTTCTGTTGTTTTGAGTTACCAGCCTTGTTATTGCAGGATGTTGTTTGTTGCCACATAACATCTGCTCATTTCCTGATCAAAACCACCTGTTTCTATATATTGAATACACTGTCATTGACTTGGAAGTTACACATATTGCTAATGCACCCAGACAAATCAGAGCAACTCAAAATTGCCTTTAGCATGCAACAAGTGTAGCACAGCACAGTGTTTTGAGGATTAAAAAAGACAAAGGTGTTCCTACCTCTAACAAATACTAAAATTGGAAGTACTTAATGAGACTGGTATTTCATTGCTTAATAATATTTTATGAAATGTGCATGTCTGTAGTCATAATTTTAATCTGCTGTTGTGGAACTCTTGTACTATCAGATTCTGCAGAAGAAAAAAAAGATTGGAGGGTGAACAGCCTACAGTACAGCCGCAGGCCTATGGCAGCTTGCCCTTGATTTATTTTGCCCATGTCCTGGGAGGCTTGAGAGGCCAGATTTTCATTTGAAGACAGTCCTGGGGCCTGATTTTTGGTTTTTCCTGGAAAAACTACATCCAGTGTATCTCAAGATGGTTGGGATTAGGGTGGGATGAATTTTTGTTGTTTGTTTGCTTTTTGAATTAGTGGACTTGAAAAGAGGGAAAAGTTTGGGCTTTGTCGATTTTTTTTTTTTTTTGAGATGTCTTAAATTGAGACTTATATGTTGCTGGAAAAGGGATTTGATCTTCATAGTAGATTCCCTGTTACAGATTAACATGTGCATCACCTCACACTTGTTAACTTGGGAACTGTGGGAGACAGTACATCTTTAGGAATCACAGTTCTTTTCATTTCATAGCCTTCTATTTTTTTATTCTTGAAGCCTGCTCTATTTCTGCAGCCTTATACTGCCTAACTGTGGAAGCTCACTCTTCTAGATGCTGTTTAAGCATCAAATAAGTAGTCACACTTGGAAGTAAACCTCAACCAGAAGTATAAATAAGTTCCCTCATAAGTATGTTCAATGTTTCAACACTTGAGCTATTGTAGATTTTCACCTGCTCTTTCACAGTCTGCAGCTTGGTTAGCAAAGTGTGTATCTTCTGTTGGGTCTGACACAACAAAAGAGGGAAAACATTGATTTGCTACAGCTGTTTAATGGTCAAAGCATTAGATTGAGGCCTGGAGATGTGAATTCCTTTGCACTTTATTGTGCTGATTTGTCCAGCTGCTGCTACTGGGGTTGAACATCTCTGTTCAGAACATGCTGTGTGATGGTAGTGATCTCCTTGTACTCAGGCAAGAATTGTAGGGCATGCAGGATTACAGGGTCTGAGTCACTCATAACACTCCTACCTTCAGTGCATTAGAAAAAGTGGGGGAGTCAGAGAATCATAGAATGGAATGGGACCTTAAAGCTCGTCTCATTCCAACCCCCTGCTGGACACCTGCCACTATCCCAGCTTGCTCAGAGCCTCATCCAACCTGGTCCTGGACACTGCCAGGGATCCAGGGGCAGCCACAGCTGCTCTGGGCAACCTGTGCCAGGGCCTCCCCACCCTCACAGGGAACAATTTCTTCCCAATATCCAATCTAAACCTTCTCTCTGTCAGTGTGAAGCCATTGCCCCTTGTCCTGGCCCTTGTAATGAGTCTTTCTCCAAATTTCCTCCAGGCCCTTGTAATGAGTCTTTCTCCAAATTTCCTATATGTTCCCTTCAGGCACTGCAAGGCCACAGTGAGGTCACCCCAAAGCCTTCTCTCCTCCAGGCTGAACAATCCCACTTCCCTCAGCCTTTGCTCCCAGCAGAGCTGCTCCATCCCTCTGATCCCCTTGGTGTCCCTGCTCTGGCCTGGCTCCAGCAGCTCCCTGTCCCTCCTGTGCTGGCCCAGGGCTGGATGCAGCCCTGCAGGGGGGTCTCAGCAGAGCGGGGCAGAGGGGCAGAATCCCCCCTGCCCTGCTGCCCTGGGGCTCTGGGTGCAGCCCAGCACAGGGGGGCTCTGGGTTGGGGCAGGGCCAGCTCCCACCCACAGCACCCCCGAGTCCTTCTGCCAGGGCTGCTCCCTCTGCTCATCCCCAGCCTCTGTGGCATTGTGTCTTCCTTGAGAAGTCTTGACTGCTTCCCAAATTTTAATACCAGCGAGAGGGAGATGAGGAGAGGGGAACAAAGCAGACATAGCAGCTGGCAGCAAACGTATGAGATTACCTGCCAGAGAGTTGTGAAAGGAAACTTAGGCTGAGAAAAGAGAATAGATGGTGGTAGAGCTCATGGGAAGAAAACAAAAGTGTTGAGCAATGGTTCTGCATGTTATGTTGGACAAGGAGTACTGCCCAGTGAACAAATTGTGCTTTGAAGAAAGATAGTACAGAGCATAATGGAAAATTCCATTGAAAAACAATCTCAGCCACTTCAAATGAGCAGGAGCATCTCACGCTGGGAATCCATACAGCCCACTGGCAAAGATGTTGGAATCAATTTAGTAAACATAAGCAACTGATCAAAGCCTAGTCTTCTTTACTATAAACAACCATGCTTGGAGGAAAGGAACACCTCGCAGCAGCTGTTCTCTTTTTCAGAGACTAGAACACTGAAGAATTTGTACACTTGTTTTTAAAGGTACTGGGAAAAGTGCATTAACATTATTTTAGCTTAATGACTATATAGAGTTAATCTTGGCTTCTATTGCAGATGATCTTGGAAGATCTGGGAGCTTCTGCTGTGTGTGGCATGGGGAAAGTGTCTTGGCCATCCCCACAGACTTGATACCAAAAGATTTTGGGAGTTTTCAACAATACAGGCCAGAGACTGGCAGGCTGGAGAGCAGCTCTGCTCAGATGGAGCTCGGGCCTTGGTACACAGCAGGCTGAGCATGAGCCAGCAGCTGGCCCTGGGAATACAATGGGCCAGCAGCATGCCAGGCTGTGTTTGGGGGAGCACAGCCTGGAGATGGAGGAAAGGGAGCGCTTCCCTGTGTTCAGCACGTGTAGGAGTGCACCTGGAACACTCCTGACAGCTGTGGGCACCTGGGGTCAGCATGGCTGGAGCACATCCCCCATGAGGAGAGGCTGAGGGAGCTAGGCCGGGAACAGGAATGGCTTTGGGACACCTAAGAGCTGCCTGCCCATGGGATGGCTTTGGGGGCACCTAACAGCAGCCTGCCCACACCAATGGGGGCTTATGAAAAGACAGGACCAGGCTGTTCACAGTGGTGCTTGGCAGGAGGATGATGATGGTGGACAGAGACTGGAACAACAGAGGTTCAGGCTGGTCACAAGGAAAAGCGTTTTCTACATTGGGACAAGTAAATTTTGTTAACATGGTCCCCAGAGAAGCTGAAAATCCTGGGAGGTTTTTCAAGATTTGGCTGCTTTGAGCTCTGGCCAATCTCATGTGACCTCACAGCTGGCTGACCTCTGCTCAGGAGGTGGAATTAGTCTCCTCCTGAGGTCCCTCTTCTTGATCCTGTGGATACGAGACACGCACAGCTTCAGAAAGAACCAACCAAGTGTTCAGGAATGTTGTGTCCTCATTATAGAAAGGCAGATCTGGAGGGCAGAAAACTTGAGATATCTCATATCAGCCTCATTCCTATTGATGAGACTTCATGATGTGCTGGGAGGCCACTGAGCTGACCTTATGTGTGGTGTGAAATTCCACGCTGTAGTGACCCAAGTTTCCAACAGGTGCCCTTGGAGAGTGTGATATGCAAAATCCACATCCTACACTTAGAGAAAATTGATCTGTCAGATGATGCTGACTCACTGTTAGACAAAGGCAGACTCCTCTACAGACAGAAATTGTATTTGTATTTTACATCACTTGTTATATAGTCTTACATAAGAGATAACAAAAGTGCAATTTTCAGGCATCAAACCTGAGGCTAGAGAAAAAGTTTTATTCTAGCTTTTTCTTTAAGATCTGTGGAAGAAAGCTTGAATTACTTTTATTGACTTAAAAACATTGTATTGATTGACTGACACTGACTTTTTACCTGTAACCCATGTTTCTAGCAACAAAGAGCACAGAAGACAAAGTTTGCCAGCTTTTGTTCACATTTCAGGTATGTCAGGCTGTTTTAGGTGCTTGCACTAAGTGGCATCCATAGTGGAAATGATCTTCAGGAAGCTTCTGTCTGTTTCAATGTTTTTAGTGTAACATGCTTTGAAGGAGTGCAGCTTGACAATGACTGCATGCTGTTTGTGTACACTTAGATGCAGGTTTTATGTTTATTTTTGTTTCCTGGAAAGCCTTGTAGGCTTGTTCAGTGTAGCTAGACCAGGAATTTTATATTCTTGCTGCTGCTGCTCACTCAGCCGGCATGGACAAGTAGCTGAACACATTCACCTCATGCTCTGAGCACAAAGGATTGTTTATTTTACAGCTGTTTACACCAGAACCATGTTTCTTCTGAATTTCTGTTTGTACCTAACACTCAAAAAGCATAACACAACAGTGCAAACAATTTTCCACTGACCATTTTAACTTGATATTTGCTTACTGTAAATATGACTTGGGTCCTGGGCTTAGCCTCTTACACGCTTCACTGACGGCCTAAATGAATAATTTTGTGAAGTAGAAATTTGTAGCTGAGTAGGGACTGTGTAATTTGGCTCTGAGACATCCTTCCTCCACCCTGCCCACTTAAAAAGAGAAGATTGGAATAAAAACCCTCTGTCAGAAAAAAACCTACTCCATTCTATGGCTGTATGGGAAAGCAATTAAATTCACATTAACTTTCCACAAGTGCTGGAGAAAAATCCCAATTGTTTTCTCAAGCCATGACCCGAGAGAAGCCACATTCATTAAAAGAAAGTGCAACACCTTTGAAGCTAAGAGCTCAGAAGAAGAGGGCTCTTGCACTTGAGATTGTGGAGGTCGGGCTTCTGCAGGAGTTTCTCTGGTGCTTTCTCCAGGTATTGCAGAATGATGAATAGGCAAAAGTAACAGTATATGTGCTTGGTGCCTTCCACTGGGAAAGACAGGGGAAGGCAGATTGTATTTCAGTGCTGAAGAAGGTCGATATAAAAGGAAAAATGTCAGGGCAGTCAGGATACAAGTGTTCCCAACCTAACAAACCTTGCTGAAAAGAAAAAAAAAATCTTGTTCCCTCTCTCTGTTTTCTTTCCAGAGCTGTCAGAAAAAGTGTGGGTTCTCCTAACAGTCAACCTGCCATTTTATTTTGAATGCTGATGCCAGCAAACAATATAAGCAAGGATTCATTCCAAAAACTGGGCAGTGTTCAGATGTGCCAGTGAGCACCCTGGGTGTTTGCTGGACTTGGGACTGAAGGCACAGCTTTGGCAATGGAGGCTTTCTCTTGGTGGTGTTCTAAAAACAGCAATAGGCTGCTGCCAGGAAGCTTTCCCTGTGTGGCAGTGCAGTGAGAGTGCAGTAATTTGTCCAGCTTCTGCTACAGAAAAGCCACCAGAATCGTCCAGCTGTTGTCAAATGGTGATTGATGGAGTGGAAGCAGATCCTGTATTCCACTGGTACCAGGTATGTGTGTGTAAAGCTAAGGAGGCACCCTGACTGTCCTCAGCACCACAGAGTGGGCATGTGCCTCTCTGTGCAGCTGCTGTGTGATTTACAGAGGCACAGTGTAAAATCATGGGAGGGAAACTGCAGAGAAGAACAAAAAACATCTTGGATTAATTCAAGGGCAGGAGTGAATGTCTAATGCCCATCTCATCAGCCAGGGCTAGGGCTGCAGCATGGACGTGCATTCACCCTCAGCAATGGAGAAGCCAAGTCACACCTAAATTTGATTACTAGAGGATGCATGATGTCATCCTCCTTCCCCAAAAGGTGCTGAGTTTGAACATAAAATGATGGAACTGGTTCAAATTACATGGTTTTAATTTGTGCTGTGGGAACCAGCTATGAAAAGGTGCTACAGTGGATCTGGGTGGAGTGTTCCAGCTTGCTTCAGGAATCCAAGAGCCCAAACCTGAGTGCTTTAGCAAAGGAGAACTGACATTCCCAGGCACTCTGTAAGTCCTGAGGCTTTCAGTGTGCCAGACAGATCCATGGGGAGCACCGGTGGGATCTGCCCTTGCTGGTGTTGGTCAACAGCAAGAGAAATCCTTCCTGTGGTTCCAACAGACTGGCTTGTGTGCTGAGAGGGAGTGAAATCCTCCAGTGAGGCAGAAGGAGCAGCTCTGACTTGTTCTGGTGTGCTCAAGCGTGCAAAGGGCAATTCTGCTCTGGCATTAGTATTTTTCAGCAGAGAACAATTGTGTTTGGCTGCTTCGTCTGCAAGTATTTTGAAGCAGCTTCAGATGAATGAGTAAGGATCCACTTGCACCTGTGTGGTTCCTTCCACCTGGTCCTTAATTGACCAATTAAAAGTAATTGAGTAATAACTCCCTGCCAGCCTCTCTAACAGGAGAAGGAATTCAAGAGGTGAGGCATGATAAGAGGCAGTGGTTTTAATCTCAGGTGTAGTTGGGTAGTGAGAGGTCAATTTTCTCTTCACAAAAATTGTCATGAGATTGTATGATTTAACAAAATAGCTTAGCATCTGTAGATGGCAACGATCCTGAACTGTGTGACTTGTTCTTTATGACTAGGTCATATTTAATTGTCTGTTGTGTAACAGCGGATATTAACCTCATCTGAAGGCCTGACTTTGATGGGCTGTGGAATACACAGTAAATTGTAGGCTAAGATGCAAAATAAACATTCATTTCAGAGAAAATCTATCAGGAAGAGTCCTATGGATCAGAGTCAGAAATGAATCTGATCATTAGAGTAATGAAGTGATAATATTTACCACAATAAGCAAGATTGTGCCTATATCCTGCACAGCTCTTTATGCCTGGTGGCTGCCAGAATAAAGCTGCAATGATGTCACTTCTGAAATAACGAAGTTAAAGTGCAAACGAGTTGTTGTTCCTCTCATAAAGGGAACTTTTGGTTCCTCTCTGTCCGTCCCATCTGACACTGAGGGACAGCAGGATTTTGGCAGTTAACTGTACATTTTCCAGGGTCACCTGTGTTCAGACCAAATGTGTTGTGACTTATGGCTTTTCAAAAATACATCAACCCCAACCTTAGTGACAGGGATTGTTAAAATTCTTTGTTACCTCTTCATGGTAACTGGAAATAACTGGATTATTTCTTAGATTATCCAGGCACCTCATCTAACAAGTTTCTTAATCCTGCAGGGAATGGGCACCTTAACTGTGCCCTTGATCACCACTGCTCACTTCCTGTGGTTTTCCAGTACTGGTAGCTCCTGGGCCATGGTGGTGTGGTTCCTGTGTTTGGGTTGTGTCACTGGATTCTTGGAGCTAAGCACCACGCACACGCAGAGTGGAACTAAACCCACTCTGGCAGCTCCTTCCACTTTCATCCTGTGTTTAGCCCTTGTTACGTTAATTCTGACCAGCGTGCGCACAAAACCTGATCTCTGGTGTTAGCAGAGATTTATTACTCTGCCCCACTGAGGTCAAAGGGGATGGGATTTCCCAGAAATGGGACTGCAGGATTGCACTGGAATGCTTGTGAGGAGACATTGCGCTGCACAACTTTGAATTCTCTTTTTTGCTTATGACTCATAATCCTGACGTACTCAGGAACTCTTGACCAGACACAATAGAGGCAGCTGCTGCACTTGCCAGAAATGCATTGTTCTGGTATTTTAACTCTCCTTAATCTTATGCTGAGGAGAGAAATGTGCCTAAATTAGTTACAAGGAGGCGCTCTTCCTTGTGGCCACCTGGATGGATTCCTTTTTTTCAAAATCTTCAGCTCAGTCCTTTGAGAGCACATCTTCAGGTCAGTCTCTTAGACCAGAAGAACACAGTTGTAGTGAACAAAGAGTCTCTGTTTGAACTGTTTGTGGTCATGTTTGCTTACAGTTTTCAAGGGATACCCACACACCACTCTGTCAAACACTAGATTCAATGCCAGGCTTTTCTCTCAAAAATGTTCCACCCTTTCTCTCAAAAATGTTCCGCCTGGAATCACTCACATTGTCGCTCATCCAGACAGATGGATTGAGAATGCGTGGATGTGGTCCATGCTCTAGTGTGAGTCAATGTATCCAAGAGGAAGGAGGAGTCACAGCCTCCAGTCTTTGCACACAGACATGGAGTAAAAGTGGAAAAAGGATGCAAAGATTCACCATTCCAGAACAGGCTGTAACCCCAGGTCGAATAGCTTCAGGTGCTGAGCATGGAGATTAATAAAATCCCATTTGAGAGACTTGAGGGAGTTCTCAGATTCA
The DNA here is from genome assembly GCA_013397555.1 of Urocynchramus pylzowi. Classification (NCBI taxonomy): domain Eukaryota; kingdom Metazoa; phylum Chordata; class Aves; order Passeriformes; family Fringillidae; genus Urocynchramus; species Urocynchramus pylzowi. The sequence goes on from VZRH01007416.1 coordinate 812,074, forward strand.
TTCCATGGGCACAGCTTTCAGAGGGATACAATTCATGCCTCTCTCAAGGGAAGGCTGGTTTGACCTACATACTCCTGGAACAGATACTTGAGACAGGAAGCCCCTAGAACAGCTAGATTTGGTGGCTAATTAAACAGAATAAACAAAGAAGAGTTATTAGAAAACAAAAGGTGAACATTGTGCACAAGGTTTCATTATTGCAATAATGAATTGCACTGATACCCCATCTAGAGGGACAGGTGTTACTGTTTGTCCATCCAAATGCAGCATTTTGCCTTGCAGTAGTAGGAAAGAATTTCCTTTGTGTCCCTTGTTGCAGCAGCTTTAAGGAGATCTACACAAAGAACTACAGAACTGCTCCATTCCACGCTGGCCACAAGATGAGGTGGCATCAGCTGGGGACAAAGATGGCCTTTGTTACCTGGGAGGGTGGCAGATGTGTGTGTGAGGGGCAAGGATGGGACAAGTTACTCCAAAGACAAATCAGTCAGGTTCCCCTGTGCAGACAGGGTCTGTGTGCCCACCACACTCCAGCTGTGCCTTTTATCCCTCCAGGATAAAAGGACCAGGGAAGGACTAGGGCCTGCTGTAATTCAACAACAGCTTGAAGGGAAGGTGTGTCCCTTTGTCACCAGGGCCAGATGCAAACAATGACCAAAGGCACAGTGTCCTCTGGACGTGAGGCTACAACATCAAAGCTGTATTTTTAGTTTCCTGTCTGAGGCTGATTTTCTCCCCCATGCAGCCAGTGAGGTGCCATCAGCTCACAGGCAGCACAAGAATGCTCCAAAACCCAGGAAACCATTTAACCAGGTGTTTTAAGCTTGCGTGCCTTAATATTGCAAAGGATGGAGATTTACAATAAATAAACTTTGTGAAATGGGTATAAGTTGGGGGGGGGGGGTAAATAGCCTGATTGCCTGAAGGTTTTAGAGAGCCAGAATATATCAACAATGTGCTTTAATTACTCTTTGTATTAATACCTCTCTGTCACTGCTACAGCTTTCAGAAAACGACCTTTTCTAACTGTCTCTATTTGAAGGTAGAAAAAGCAGTCTAGGATGACTCACAGGTGTCTGGAAAGGCCAGAATACTTTTCTCCTTGCATGTTTCATCACAGTATTTTAAAGAAATTACTGTGGAATGATGTCACACAAGGAAAATATCATCCCACCAGAGCTGCCCACAAGTTTGCCTTTATAAAGAAGGTTGAATAGTTCAGTCTGTGTTAATGGTTAAGCTGACCAGACATTTCTCACTGATCACATTTTCTTTGATGTCCTTTTGGAGAGGCCGTGGGACCGGGGCTTTGCAGAAGTACCTCATTCCCAAGTCTGCTGTGTTTACTTCCCACATGTTTGGAGATATCTCCTTTGGCATATCAATGTTAAAAACAGCTTCAGGTGCTGAGCAGGGAGAAGAATCTCAAATCCCATTTGAGAGACTTGAGGGAGTTCTCAGATTCAGTCCACAGGCACAGCATTTGGAGAGATACAATTCATGCCTCTCTTAAGGGTAGGCTGGCTTGACCTACATACTCCTGGAACAGACTTTAACCAGGAAGCTCCCAGACACAGCTAGCCAGATTTGGTGGCTAATTAAAATAAATATAGGACAGGTAATAGAAAGCAAAAGGTGAACATTGTGCACTGTGTTTTGTTATTGAGTACTGAGGTCACCGTATCAGACTTCAATAGCTTCTCTCCCCTAGGGCTTGTTGTGTGCTGCCTGAGAACCAGGGTGGGTGTCTGTATGGAGGAGTCTTTGTTTGGTACCTCTGCTTCTGGCCAGTGAATTAGGTGCTTGTCCCACAGTCCCTGGGGCCAGACTCTATTTCCAGACTCATGAGAAATACAGATGATTATTCTAAACTGAGGTATGTCAGTACAGCAAAGTGATCCCAAGTGTCAGAAGATGGGAGAGAGAAAGAGGGAGGAGAGTAATTCACTATTAGGTGATAAACATAACATACTGCAGGCATCACACAATTGTTAACTTACTATTTCTGCATCTGGTCTCCTTGACCCATCACCCCTTCTACCTTTACACTGAGTTGAAGCTAAGGCAGCGGGATTCACCAGCTTGATCCCATGGATGCTCTCCCTCAACCCAGCATTTCCTACATCCACTCTGCAAAGCTTTTCATGTCCCATTTTTGCCTGGCAGGTGCTGTCTGTGTCTGCCAAACTCCTGTGGCACAGTCACTTGCCTGTGCTCCCTCAAAGGCTCTCTGCCCTCAAGGACCTGGCACAGCTGTCCTCCCAAATCCTAGCAGCCTCACAGCTGGCTCTGCTGCCCAAAAACCCTTCATGCTGCTGTGGAAGCAGTGCTTCCTCCAGAAAAACTGAGCTGCTGTCTGAGGAGAGAGAAGCTGTTATCAGGAACAGAGGAGATCAGAAACTTCTTAGCCATGGGCTTTATCATGCCTGTTGTCAAGGTCTGGAGAAGGGATTCTTTGGGAGAGAGGAGAGGAGAGGAGAGGAGAGGAGAGGAGAGGAGAATAATTTTTGTCTTCACCCATTTCCTCCAATCCTTCCTAATTTTTTGGCTCCCTTATAAATATTTTTGCTTGTGAAGGTCGATGTTTCTGTGAGCTTGTAGTTCCTTCCAGCCAGGATGGATACTGTGTGTGCAGTGAGCTGTGGGGACACAGTGATTTAAAGCAGCTCTAAAATATGGCAGCACTGTTCCCTTTGGGAAGCTCTGTCCCCCTGTGATTTTAGGCACAGTATTTCCCAGGTGGCACTGCAGGTCTCCTTAATGGCAGACAAGCAGTTTGCTGAACCTTTTAAAGTGCCTCTGAATTTTTCACAATATAAAAATAAACCTGTCCTGACCTCTTTTGAACCCATTTCATAGGAACATGATCTCCACTGATGCTGGAGGTTTCCAAAACCTTTCAGGAAGCATTTTAAGTACAGTGCATTAGACTTGGCCTTCTTTCTGAGCCTGATTCAGCACTTAACGTGTGCGCAGCCTGGCCTGTTGGTACAATACCATTCGCTCCAAGCTGTGCACATCCTGAACTGCCTCTGCTGGGAAGCAGTGGATCAGCTTCTCATCATGCTCCCTGTCTGCCCCCAGACTTACTGCAGAAATTAATGATCCAAGCAAGGGATTAAATCAATCCAATCCCAGCTATATACACTGGAGAATGCCAGTGTCAGCTGGGGCTGCTGTAGCCAGCTCTGTTTATTGGCCCGGGCACACTATGCAGTAAAACACCAGCTTGAACCCAAATGCCAGACACTAGCATCTGCAAATGACAGGGGAAAGTGGATCCAAGCACGCCTTTAGTGCAGCCAGCTTTCCCTCAGCTTTGGCTGCACCCCTTCCTGGCTCTGCTGGAGGGGCAGAATGAATGTTATAGAAACACAGATGGTTCCTGCCCACTCAAAGGCAGCTGCCGTGTTCCTGTCACCACTGGTCCGAGGCTGGTGGCCATTTCTATAATCCAGCATTTCTGTACCTGAACTGGGCACTGGGCAAGCCTGAATCTAGCTGTCAAGTGCTCTCCAGACTCCCAAGTGACACGTTGCTGCACACAGTAAGGGCTCTTCTTGTCAAGTATTACACACAATTATTCCTGGATCTGATCCATAAAGCAAAGGCAAATCAGAGTTGATAATTGGAGTAGTGCATGCAGTAAAGTTTTAATTCCTAAGTGTGTTTTCCAGCTTTACCCCTAAATATCCAAACCTAATCCTATATCTTGTGCATATAAATATGTGCATAGCCACCCCACACATGTACAGTGTTTGTCTCTGAACACAAACTTGCACCTGCATTTAACATTTTCATTTTCTTCTTGTGTGACTAAAATATAAGCTGTAAAAAGAAACACAAGGAAATTGTAATGATTAGGGATCATCTTACTGTCCTACCACTTGTGTTCCCCTCATTATATGAAATATCTCCAGGTTGTGCCACAAAGTGAGGACCACTAATGACTGAGGCTTCACTGTTTGTCAGTGCATCTCCCTCCCAGCACAGTCTCCCTCTTTTCTTGGATCCTCCTCTCCTTGTGTGTTTCCCCCCTTCCCACTCATCTTCTCACAGGATATGAGTAACCACCTCTGAAGTCAAAGAGAGTTACTCACTTCCTGCAGCAGGGAACTCAGATCCCTGCAGTGCACACTGCGGGATCACACCAGCAGTGAGCGCCTGCTCCGCAGTGGGAACAAGCTCTGAGAGAACCAGCTTGCAAGGTTTCTAGCATTTCATGGCTTGAATCTGCTGGGGGGAAAACCTCTGAAATGCTGTTTCATGTAGTCATACAGAATGAGCAGTCATAGTTTAAAAAACGTTGTTATATAGATGTGACAAATGTTATATAAATGATGCTTCATGGGAAAAGGACCATAATCTTGTGTTTACTCTGAGGTTTTTTTAATCACTTCTTGGTTTTGTCAAGTGCTTGTTTAATTTTTTTTTTTCAGTTCTATATTGCTTTGTCCAGGAAATTGTTCAGCCACTTTCTAAAATGAAGCTGGAGCTCAATGGGCACAATGTTTCGTATTTACAAAAAATGTCTTATCAGAACTAGAAATATGATCAAACTGAATTGTTAGATCTGAATAGTTCCAGTCATCTGTGGCTGGAGCTTGTTAGAAACCTTTTCAAGTGCTTGAATCTCTCTCTTCTGCTCTAGGAGCCCATCTAGAGTGAACTCTGCCCTTCAAGCAGACTGACTGCATCTTTAAATATTTACTCACACTTCCTCTTGAGGTACAGACCTCTCAGAACCACAGCCTCAGAAGCCCTTCTGAAATATGCTGTGGAGCTGATACCAAACAACAGCAAGGGCTTCCTGATGGTCCTGCTGCATCCCCAGGGAGCAGCCTGGAAATCTGCCTGATGATGATCAAGAGAGGAGTTGTTAGGAGAAAAAGCTTCCTCGTGCTTACACGTGTTTGTGGTGGGACTTCAAAAACTCTTTTAACTCTAGGATTTGGATGACAAACTAGAGTTGGGAAAGATAACCTCTCAAGAGGGTTTCCTTACATGGAAAACTCCCATTTGGCTGACCCTGCACATGATAAAAGTCTGAAATCTGTAGTAGCACCTGTGGTTGTGTTTTCAAAACTAATCTAGGCAGCATCATGAAGAAATGGTGGCACAACAATACTGGAAAATATCCACTCTTAGTATCACTGGGGGAAAGAAACAGCACTACAAAAGCTATTTCACAGAAGTACATGTGGTGATTAACCATGCACAGAAGACCTATATCCATAAGAGTTGAAGCCAGAGGTAAACACCAATACCTGCAATTTTCAGAATAAGAGCATAGAAAAGAAACTTAAATTTTCAGCCTGAGTGGCTTAAAAGTGCAGTGTAGGGAAGTAACACATTCAGCACAAAAGATTTCTCTTTTATTTCTGGCTTCACAAAGAAGGTGAGATAATGATACAGCTGTCAGAAGCTCCAGGTGTTTGTCAGAGCTTTTGTGCTCCAAGAGGTTGTGCTCCTAGAGAAAATCCTCAGGATTCCTGCAAATCCAGCTGGAGTTAATTAAGCCTTCTGGAAAGAAAGTACAGAAAGGCCATGCCCACAGGTCACATCCAAGTTCCAGCAGAGATGCCAAGGAGCTGTCTGGAGGTTCACTGACATCTCAGAGTAATCCTGAGAATGCTGCTCCCATCAGGAGTGATTTCTGTCGAAGGAGCAAAGTCTCTTGATGGAGCCTCCTATGCCAACGCTCCTTTTCCTGCTCTCTTCACTTGCTCAGTGGTGCAGCTCAGAGTTCTTTGCCTTCAGGCCAGCATCTGCTTTTTGGGAGTGCTGTCAGGCTCCCAAAATCTCTGCCAGAGCTGGCTCTAGCCTTTGGCTGCTCCTGCCCAAAGGAAGAGCTGAGAAGTACTTGCAGTGCAGCACAGGAGAAGGTTTTCACATCTTTTCCCTTCCCTTTGGGGCTAAATCCCAGCCTTGAGAAAGTCAAAGGCTAAATTGCCTTCCCCATCAGCCCTCCCCAAGAATATCTTGCCAGGGACCTACAGTGATGACCAATGTTTGCCTTGAAGGCTCCTTAACCAATCTCTTTATCTTACTTTTTTTAGAAATTAATCATGCTAGCTCTTTTCCTGGTATAAAATCATATTAAAACCAAAAATCTTGGAAAAGCCATTGCAGGCTTTTTTTTCTTTTCCTGTGGGAGGAAGGAGAGCCACCCCATTGGCAAACTCTGATTGTTTTTTCCCACCTAAAAACATTTTTCCTTTGCCTTAGCTTTTGCTGTATTTCAAGCCTTTGAAATAAAAACCTCTTCAATATTATTCATGGTCAAAGCACTAAAGAATTTTTTTTTTCCTCCATAGCACACACATTGATTTGTATCCTGAAATAGTTTTAAGATACCAGAGAAGGAGGCTGGAAAGGATAAAGAAGGGGCAGGAAAGAGAATTAAAAGGACCAGAGAGAGATAGGGCACTTTGAGGATCAAAAAAATTCCTGAATTCTATTAATTCTGTCTGCCAAAGGTTAATGAGGTAAACAATAGGAGTAGAGAAAAGGCTGGCTAATTCAGGCTGTGTACTATGGTTTACATTGGGGGGGGAAACAATAACTGAGAATAAACAATGTAACAACTTGGGGAAACATTTAGGATTAAAGATGTTTATACTAAAGATGTGATTCCCTAATGCCTTCAGGGAGAAGCTAGGAAAACAGTATTTCTGACAGCTCCAATAAATGTCTCAGGAAAGCCAAAACATTTTATACTTTATTCTTACTATTTCTGAGCAAGAAAGCCTATGGGGGAAATGGATTTTCACCTCTGCTGTCAGAAAGCAGAGTGCCTTTGTGTGTGTGTGTGTGTGTGTGTGTGTGTGTGTGTGTGTGTTTATACAGCCACAAAACCAATTTGAGCTTGAAGGTCACCATTAAGCAAAGATCATGGCCACAATATTGAGTTATATTTAGGGACAAAAACACAACAAAGGAACAGGATAGTCTGTATTTTGTCAATGTCTGTGACATTTTTATTACCTATTTGTTATTGCAGCTTTATGGGAAAGTCACTGAAGCATACATTATTATTCACTGCTCCATCTTCATTCCATATGCTCCAAACCAGTTCAATGTAGAGTTTCAGACTAGCTGTGGAAAAGTCTGCACATGTCACAAGCAATTTTCCATCCAGCCCTTCGTTTGTCACTGTCCTGGAGATAAAGTGGGGTTGAGCCACCACTTGACCTCGTGCTTTTCCTCCTAGGAATCCTTGACTAAGAGCAGCCACGTGGGTAAAACCCAGACAGGTTTTTAAACCCTTTCTCTGCTTACCAGTTATAAATTCATTTTCATTCTTTGTGTTTAAAGTCAGTATCAAGCTGTCACAAGAATTTCTGATATTCTCTGAACAAGCATCCATTAGCCAGTCATTTCCACCCAGCCCTGAGTCTTCCCAAGCTGGTTCACTTGGTGCTCTGCATACTCCAGCCTTGGAAAGAATTATTTAACAATGCTGCTATTATTGAGGCAGCTCTATTAAAGTCAGGAGAGCATCATCAGAAAGGTAAATGTAACTTTGTGTAGGTTTTGTAGGACTGTGGGAGCGTGCTCAGCAGATGGAATTTTTCTGTGCAGCTGTGCTTGTCCCCTTTGCCAGTTCCTGATGAAGCTGCCTGGATCTCGTCATTGAAGAGCTTCTTTCTTCAAGTGAGGAGGAAGACTGTGCATAGGAATAAGTTAAATGGCAGCAGTTACCTCAGCCAGATGTTGCCACAACAAATTCTGGCTTGCTGCAGTTCAGGTTGTTTCTCCTTTAGCTTATTCTTTGTTTGCTAAATTTATTCATCCGAAGTTGGAGGCAAGAAACCTGGAGCATCTCTTCCCATCGCAGCAGAGCCTCAAGGGATCCTTCTGAGTCTCACGTGGAAACTTGTGAGGCTTCTAAGAATGCTTAGAAGTCAAGGGGAACATTCAGCTTGACTTGAATGGTTTTTCCTTCTGTTTGAAGCTAAGAAATTGAGATTTCCTATTTATTGAGTGAAAGAACCCCTGTGCACCCACCCCTATGGAGAGAGCACCTGACAATTCCTCTGGCAGTGGCAGCTCCATGGGGGCCAGGTAAGAATACTGAAGCTGACATTCCCTCACACAGACCTGGAAATGTTAATAAATGGGACAGTTTTGCTGCTGCAACAGATCTTTAAGCAACTACTATCTGTACATTCAGTTTACATTTTTGCATCATTTCCCCACCTGATCAGTTGCCCTCAAAATTTGCCTGTCCAAGTTAACCCTGCACTGGGCTTTGCTGTTAAGGTTTGCTCCCTTTCTTGGATGTATGCAAATGCACCCAAAGCCATCCCTACACAAAATCTCTTCTGGATTAGACAGGAATTTTATATAAAGAAGGTCCAGACTTCTTTGATACAAGGTCTCCTAGCATATTTCCAGACAAACTTGGCACATTCATGACAGGCACTCTGAGAGCTTAGGTTTTTGATCTTAATCCTTCAGGATCTGAATTTTTAGAAAGAATATTGAAATTGGATGTGACAGTTTCTGGTGATCTCAATGTGGGTCTGCAGGTAAGGCTGCATCCTCAGCCTTCCTTCTATCCTTAGGTAAAGGAGGCAGGAACAGAAGTGGGTTTGGGTGTGGCCACATGTTTATTAAACTGATAAGTGCACAGTCATTCTTTCTGATAAGAGCCACCCTTTCCCATCACTCCAGAATCTACTCCCGTGTTTCAGGGAAATTATGAGGATACAACAAAAGTAATTTATTTCCTTTTGCTTTCTGTGGCTGATAAGACACTGAACTGACTTCCTTACATGTGCATTATTCCTGCCACCCTGGGAATTGCAGCTTGAGAGAAGGGTTTGTGCCTGATTTTCTGCAGAATATCAGCCACTTAACCAACTTGTCCCCTGAAGGAAGCTTTTCCAGCCCGGAACATCTCGGTGTGATTACAAGACAAGCCACTGTGCACTAACAGTGACCTCACACGTGCCAGGACAAACAGATTGGTTTGTCATCTGCAATTTCAGAGGCAATGCCTCAATACTTTTCACTCAATGCACACTGGTTACATTCCCTTCCTGGGACTGAATTTTTAAATACTTCCATTTCAAGGAGCTCACAAAAGAAGACCCAGTCCTTGGCTCAGACCTGAGCAGTGCACAGTGTTTACAGAGGCCAAATATCCATTGCAGATGTGCTCAGCTCCAGAAAGAGGAACCAAGTAAGAATGGAAAACCATTTTAAAAGGATTTAAAAGGGGCAACTCTGAGAGTTAAGCTCCTGCAAGCTGGATGGAGTTGCTGAGGGGTGCCAGGCCAATAGTTCAGTGCCTTTGCAGAAAGGCTTGAGGACAGGGCAGGAGACAGCCAGCTTTGTTCAGCAGCAGAGCAAGGAAAAAGTTCAAAAGCTGAAGGCATGTGCAAAGGGAGAAAATATAAAGGATCATAACCTTTGGCAGATTAAATGCAAAAATATAATAAAGGTGGCCAAAAAGAAGGACTTTGAAGAACAAAACACAGGAATTATCCAAACTAATGATTTTTTTTTTTTTTAATAGAATCACAGAATCATTCAGGTTGGAAAAGACCTCCAAGATCACTGAGTCCAATCTCTGACCCATCCCCACCTTGCCAACTAAACCAGAGCACTGAGTGCCACATCCAATCATTTCTCAACACCTCCAGGGATGGGGACTCCACCACTGCCCTGGACAGCTCCTTCCAATGCCTGACCACCTTTTCAATGAAAAAGTTCTTCCTGATGTCCAACCTTAACCTTTTGTAATCCTGGTCAGAGTACAGCCACAGGGACAGTGGGGAGTGTGAAGATGTGTTGTGTTCATTCCCTCCTCAGGCAGCAGCAGTCAGGGCCCTGCAGCACTTCTCATGTTGAGTGCTGTAACATTTCAGTGCTCCTCTTGGAGCCTGCCCATTCCCAAACCAGCAGGTCTAATATGAAATACCTCCTCAGGTTGCTGCAGAGGTGTAGTTGGAAAGATGAAGTGACCCTCTGAGTTGTGTTACAGCTCTGTGACGGTGTCATCCATCCTTCACAAGCTTTTAAATGTTTACTTCTTCACTGAAATATGAGATTAATATTATGCTGCTTATCTCATCTTTCATAGCAGGGGGCAAACATTCAAAATGTCAGTGACACACACCCAGAGAAGTTACTGTCTGCCCTCAAATTCTGCTGTCAGAAAATAATGTCTACTTTGCAAAAATGGGATATTTCTAAAAATTCTCTAAGAGGTCCTAATCATTTTTGGGCCAGAAATAAACAGAAAACAGATCCCTTTGAGTGGTACATTATTCATTTTAGAGAGACTGTGGGAAGCTGACATACTTCCTTATTTATTTTTGGGAAGGAAAAATTTCATCAGGTAATGCAGGAGAAAATATAGTGCCACATTATGCAAGGGAGGTTTAATTTAAAATAATAAAGTACTTAAAATTCACTCTCTTGCTCATTCAATGAAGTACTCAGCAATTCTAAAGCTGGAAAAGGCCATTAGTATCATCTCATCTGACCCTTTCCATAAACTTTATTCAATTTCCTTCAGTAATGCATTTTTTGGTTAAAGCCTGGTTTGAGAAAGGGATCTAGTCTTGATTTAAAAACTTCTGAAGAGAATTTGTTGTGTTCCATATTAGTCTGCTCCAATGCCTATGATACTCAAAAGACATGAACTTTATTTTTCCTGACCTTATGTACCAGCCTGGTCTGGTTTTTGCCTTCCTCTGTCAAAGGGAAGGATGAGCTCATCCCTCAGTTATATATAGTTGTGTCTAATGAGAAAATGACTATAAAAGTGGGGAGAACCAAAGTTTCAGAACTACAGAATAAGCTTCAGAAAAAAAGTGAAGAGGGGGAAAAAAACAACCTCTGGTAAAGCTGTTCTAGAAGTGTCTAGAGTAAAGGCACTGTGACTGTAGATTAGACCATGCCATCAGGAGGGAAGAGTTCTGCAGTCTTCACTAAGGCAAAATGTTCATCAGCATTCAATGGGAATTTCAGATTTGTAGTGACTGATTCAGGTTTATGGCATTGCTTTCCACATTTAAATGTATTTAAAATGTTTCTGATAAGTGGATAAGTGCCAAATACTTTTCATTTTGCTTCTAAGAGCATTTTTTCTTATTCCATTGTTCTAACTGCACAAGTTATCTAGTGCAGTTAAAGACATGGAGATATCTGCCTTTCTTGACAGAGATTTTACAGTATCAAAGAAAAGGGGTTATTACAGATTCAACACAGCCCTTGAAGTGTTCTTCTGCTGAAGACACGACTCCTTGTTGAAATGTTTTCCTGAATCAAAGCCTTAATCCCCTATACATTAAAGTCAGAGTGATGGGCAAATCTAATGTTGTGGTCCCAGGCTCTCAGATAAAACCACACACCAACTAACACTGCAAATCCCTCCATGGCTCTCCTTGCAGGGCAAACCCACGGTGAGGCTGGGAGCGCACAGTTTTGTTCCCAAAGAATGGAGGTTCCCTGATATTTCTGTCCCATCCAACCACAGTGCTGCTGACCTCCTCCCCAGCAGCTTCAGCTCCTCTGCCTGGATGGGGAATTCAGTGTGTGAGCCTCAAGTGGGTGGGAGGCAGCAGGACATGGCAGCAGGAATGGAGCTGTTTGTGTGGCTGAGGCAGCTGTTCCACCTTGCTGGATCAGGAGAGCTCAGGACAGCCTTGCCCAGGGATGTGGAGGGGCGTGCCAGGGGTAAATGTGTGGCACAGGAACCATTTCAGTGTCTTCAGGGGGGCAGACTGATCTAGCAGCTGCTGGATGCCCACTTTGAGATACACAGTTGTAATGCCAGTTCATGGAAGAATTCCTGCTTCTAAGCTCTCTTCTTTACCTTACAAAAAGCAGATATTCTGGCTAAAGTGTTTGTTACTATGTTTTCCATCTTTTTGCTGCTTAAGTCCCCAGGTAACAGCACCAACAATCCACATCCCAGAGTTCTTATGGCTCTTTTCACATCAATGCAACTGCAGAGTGGTGAGGGCTGTTTTCTCAACAAATTCTCTGCTAAAGAATGGCAAAGTGAGGCTCATTATTTCTTCCTGCTGACAGGCCCAGTAATACACCATGAAATCGTTTTTCCTCCAGAAAAATTATTATGGTAAAAGGAAAAGTCACTGAAAGGTTTGCCTCTCAAAAATGAGCAGTAATCCAGCTAACTGGGAAAGCAGAGAATTTCTTTGGCTTTTGAAAGAGCACAGCGTGTATGGCCTGCACTTGGATTTTTATGTTGAAACACATGAAACAGTGTCATTTTTTGGGTTCACATTCACTGGATGATTTTCCATCTAACAGTCAAATATTTTAACTTTTTCCAGCTTGTCAAATGCCAAGGCAGTTTCTTTTCGCCTCTGAACAGAGGGAAAGCAGCAGATGCTTTTTTCTACAGCCTCAATTAAGCAGATGCTGATGGAAGACGAGAAGACTTTTGATGTTAAGGCATGTCCTGGCAGCAGTCCTAGTCCTCACCAGTTGATTTTAGCAAATTGGAAATAAGTGGGCAGGACGAGAATTTCCTGAAATGTACTTAACTGTCAATGGAATGAGCTGTCAATGGACTTTTTACCACATTGGCAGACCAAAAGCAACTCTTGTGTGCATCATGTTCTGTTTCTGAAAGTACATTTTGACCCATGGGGAGCTTCACAAGAGATGTCCTCCAAAATTCAGGAGACTTATCAGAGCATAAATGAGAGCAGGACACAAACACTGCAAGTTACAGCGTGGTCTGGCCCCTGTAAGAAATTTTGGGCCTTAACAGGAGTCTGGAAGGGTCTGAGTTGCTAAAGCAACATAAAAATAATGATGTTTATAAAGCATCCTGGCTTTGGGATGTTGCAAGAGTTGTTTTCTTCCCTTCAGAAAGGTTCACACTCATTACCAGAGTCAGTGATTTTTCCCGGATACATTCATTTGGCTCGATTTCCCTATGCTTTCCCACCATGCCAAAAGAAATGCTTGCCAGAGATAAATTCACAGATCTGGCAGGCTGGAAGGAGTCTCAGGAGATCATTTTGCCTAACATCCTGCACTGAAGCAGTCTAAAAGTATCTGGACACTACCCTGATGTTTTTATCTTCACCTTAAGAAATCGATATCCCTGGGTAGTAACGCCTTGCCACACTTTCAGACAGATATCCTGATATCCTGCTGAAATCCTTTAGGTGAAAGGGAAACTGATTCTTTTTTGCTCATCCCTAAAGGGACATGCAAAGTTGTTGCCCCACCTGCATCAATCCCTTCCAAGCTGCTGCAGCTTTTCTCAACCTTTTCTTTTCTACCCCTCTTATGCTGATTACTTTTCTGTGCTTTTCCCTTGCCTGTTCCTACTTACTGCTTCCAGCCGAGACAAAGGACTCCAGCTGGCAGTTCACTGCTACTTCAGAAAGTGGAACAATTGCTACTGCTGCCTACAGAAAGAGAATTTTATTGTCAGAACAAAGCTCTTCTCTTCCTCAGCAGTATCTGATTATTGACATGTACCTGAGTGGAGCTCTGTAGTGTGGATCACAGAACACCAGGAATGTGAGGGGATAAAAAGAGACTCTCTAGTGAATGATACCTAGAAATCTTCAAAAGATGTTTGTCTCCCTTGTTCTTAAAAAAATGTCCAACTGGAGATTTCCTTGTCATCATAGACAATCCATTCCAGTGCTTCGCTGTTCTCACATTCAGGTGCTAAGAGACAAAATGCTACCTTAAATCAGTAGGGTGCAGTCAGAAAAATCTGCTGTGATGCTTCCTAGCTGATAACTTCAAATTTTCTGCTTGTTTACTGAACTTCTCCTCTGAAAGGAGAAAGACTTTGCTGAATTTTAGCTGCTTTCATTTCAGATTCATTCTAAATTTTCAAGCATGTGTTGAATTCTGATGCTTGTGTCCACAGCACTTGCAACCTTGATTTATTTTCCCAGTCCCTAACACTATGACCATGTTCTCTCATTGTCCTCCAAACTGAGCAGTGCTGAACAGAGTCAGGGCCAGAACAGAGCATCATAAACCAGCTGTGAGCACTCTTTGGGAGCAAGTTTCCAACCACTGCACATCTTTCTTCTCTACAACCACATACACTCTATTTCCTTAGTTGGCTCTTGGGAATGTCACTAAGAAGTGGCAGAAATGCCACTGGGATTGAGATTATACTACATGAGTTGTAGCCTCCTTTTTTCCCCCACTAGGCCACATAAGCAGCCAAAAGCAGGAACTCCACAGGCTTGGCATGATCCATTCTCAAATCCTTGTTGGCTATTTCCTTTACAAGTTTATACCATTGAGGTACTTACAAAGTTATTTTTTAACAGCTGTTTCAGAACCTTCTCAGGAATCAAAGTCACACTGACAGGTCCAAAGAAGTAATACCTTCTCTTGTATAAAAACACAGGCAGTGCACATGTCCACAGAGTGTCCAAAATCCTCATTTCAGAGTACAGGATCTCCTTTCTTACCTGAAATGCCACTATTGTTTGCTCAGAGCTTTTTCCACCACCAAGTTATAACCTCATCAGAGGCTCAAGCATAGCAGGAGTGATATTTCCAGGGTTTTCCATTGCTGAGCACAGATGTTTTGTGACAGAAGGTCTAAAAGGGATTTTACCCCAAATCAGTAGACACTGCCTCTAATCAGACAGTGATGCCAGAATCTCTCTGAGCAAAATCACCAAACTATTTGTAAGAGGACAGAAATTTATGGTTTTTTTCTTTCCAAGGTCGAATCTTGGAATTAAAGATTTGTTTTAATTGACTCTTTCAGAAAAAAAAAAAAACCACAAAAACAAAAACAAAAACAAACAAACAAACAAACAAAAAAAAACCCAAAAAAACCCAAAAAACCCAAAAAACAACAACAAAAAAAAAACCTAAACAAAAACTGCAATGAAATTACAGAGGGGTAAAAAAGGTAATGTCCTGGGTGGGACAACACAACCTGAATGGGAATTTTCAATGCTATGGATATTGTGGTTATAAATCTTCCTGCATGTGCCACATGGAAAAACAACTTTGTGTCCCTCCCCCTTGCATTCCATACGAGCACTTTAGAAATGTTGAGCTATATTCACATCCTTTTCCAGGAAGCAGAAAATATTATTACTCCTTTCTTACAGTCAGGAAAACATAAAGAGGCCTTGTTCAAGGTCAAAGTGAGTCAGCAGAGAGCAGAGGATGAAATTAAGCTACTCTCATGTTTTAATAACTCAGACTAGTTGCTCTCCTTCTTTTTCCCTTTCAGATAGTGTTCACCTGGGTAATCTTATCTCCAAACCAGAAATGCTCCTCACAGGTCTGCAGTTAAAACACTGGTGAAGGGCAAAGGGAAATCAACCTTCTCACTGGACAAGCACCTTGGTTTATGCTCTATTGATTTACAATGCCCTACATAAATGTTAGGGGATAGTTACTGAAGTTAGTTCTCATGCTGCAGGTTCTTTGTCCAAAAAATAGCCTTTTAAAATAGATGAGTCCCTTACAGATGCATTTATGAGGTGAAGAGTCCCCTACATTCCCTCTTTTAGTTTTTAAATTTGAACTAAAATAGAAGGGATAAAAATCAGAACTGTTGATGGCAACACTGCTTTACAAAACTCCCAGATTCCACTCTGGAATCTGAGCAGGGACTCAGGTCTCCCTCAGCCAAGCTATTGCTCCAAACAGATTTTAGGCCCTTGAACTGACTGGTGTCCTCAAAGCACTGCAGCTAGATGCTCCAGAAGAAAACAAGCAAAAAGCTTGTGATGCATTGGACTGTGGGGACTGAAGGAGAATTTCTAGACATGCTCTGAAATGTGCCTGAAGAGCAAACAAGTAACTGCATTTCTCTGCCTGCAAACCAGTCATGGTCTGATCAGCCAAAGCACATGTTTGGCAGATATTAAATGCATATATTTAATGGTCTTAAGCTGAAGGAGGACAGTTTTAATTGGATGTTAGGAAGAAATTGTTCCCTGTGAGGCTACTGAGGTCCTGGCACGGGTTGCCCAGAGCAGCTGTGGCTGCCCCTGGATCCCTGGCAGTGTCCAGGGCCAGGCTGGATGGGGCTCTGAGCAAGCTGGGATAGTGGAAGGTGCCCTGCCCATGGCAGGGGGTTGGAACTGGCTGATCTTCAAGGTCCCTTCCAACCCAAACCACCCTGTGATTCTATGATTTTCTTGCCTTATTCAAAAGAGAGAGGGTTCTTTTTATCACAGGGATCTGTGTAGGTGCATTCCAGTTGTTGGAGTATCATCCTGTCAAAGACTCTTGTGTAGATAAAGATTCATTCATAAAAATACACCAGAAGTACCATTCTACCTACCCCCAGGTTTCTGAGGGTGCACAAGGTGGAAATGATCCTGTTTTCATACAGAAAGCAGAATGAAAGAAGGTGTTTAGGTGGCTGCTGTGAGACACATTGTAGTTGCCACTTTCATTCACAGCTTTGCATGCACAAGGTGCTTGAAAAGTTGGGTGCATGGAAAAAGTGTTATCTAAAATGCTTTAGCTGTCAGATAAGAAGCTCAAAGGAGAGCTCCTGCTGGAGCATTAGGTGAGAAAATTCACAAAGGCTCTTTGTAAGGCTGGGGAATATAAAAGCAACAGCAAATTATCTGTGAAGTAGCAAAGCTTTTCCCCTTTTTTAACTTCCATATGATTATGTGTTGTAATAGTTTTTCTGTGTAAAGGTCCTGCTGTGTTTATAATCACAATCATGTAATCATAAAACCAGGGAAAACCCTACTCTTTGAACTTCCATGGGCAGGGACATCTTTGACCAGATCACGTTACTCAGAGCCCAGAAACTTGAATGTTTCCAGGAACTGGGCATCTACCACATCTCTGGGCAACATGTGCCAGTGTTTCAGCACCCTCATTGTAAAGCTGTTTCTTCCTTATATGTAGCCTGGATCAACCTTCCTACAATTTAAAACCAATTACTCCTTGTCCTGTCACATCAGGCCCTGACAAAATGTTTGTCCCCATCTTTCCTACAAACCCCTTTGAGGTGCTGGAGGGCTACACCGGTGTCTGCCTGGAGCCTTCTCTTCTCCAGGCTGAAGAAGCCTTTCCTCACAGGAGAGCTGCTCCATCCCTGTGATTCATGACCCTCCTCTGGACTCACTCCAACAGCTCCCTGCCTCTCCTGTGCTGAGAGCCCAGAGCTGGATGCAGCACACCAGGTGCAGAGGGGCAGAATCTCTTCCTTGTGCTGCCATGCTGCTTTTGATGCATTCCAGAATCTAGGAATGAAGGTTCCTGTGTCTTAATTATTTATCTGTAAATTCTGGATAGTTGTCCCTATTTTAGTGTGCTACTGGGAAGATAAATACATTAAAAGTATTTAAATACTGCAGTGTAAAGGGCTGTGCAAGCAGCAAAGATAGAAAGAAACGAGCCACAGTTTTAATGCCTTCCCAGAGTCGTGAGTGTGGAGAGAGTGCAGGGGCTGGAATCAAGGAAGGAGGAAATGGGGTGTCAGAGACCTGCCCATCCTCATGGCACACTGTCCTGGAGGGCAATAAGGGGTTCTCAGTTTGAAAGACAACAGCAAAGTGCCTTTCACAAAGGGAAAGGCCAGGTCTGTCCTGGGAGCAAGACAAAATCCTCCCAACAGCCTCAGCAGAAGCCAAATGCTTGTCCCTGTAGAAGAGGAGGGGGTTGTGGGTTTAGCCAACACCTCTGGCTGGAGCTGAGCACCCTGGGGCCACAGGCTGGACGTGCCAGTAATGCCTCTGGTGTTAGACCCCAGAGCAGGGGTTAGAAAAAAGCAGTCTGGGTTCCACTGCACAAATCACTTTACTTTTCTCTGCCTTTCCCTCCCTATTCCCAGCAGTGTTCTGGAAGGCTGCTGTCCCCAGAGAGGAGAGATGTCACAGTTTGACATCACTGGGTGTTTTGGTTTTAATTCCCTGAAGAACTGAAAGTGGCTGTTGCTGTCTGATGACTGAAAAAGGACCTGCCTAAAATATTAAGGCTCTTAGGTCTCCAGAACCACGCAGCAACTCTGACAGAACTTTTGTATGGTCTAAAATGAAATATTTTTGATGGAGGATTGGCACTGGTCCCACAGTCAATGTGGTTCACACCCATACTTTCTATAATTTTCCTCCCGAGAAGAGCTGGTAGGACAACAGGCATAATGTCCTCGTGGCCAACAGCATCATGCCTATGAAAATCCAGGAAACCACAGGGTATTCCAGAGCACCTGCAGCCCCTGGCACTGCATAAAGGAGGATGCAGAGATCCAGCCCCCAAAGGGTTACTCTGACATAGCACCACCTGCTTCCCTCCTGACTAGAACTTTTGTACGTCCTTTTATTTGATATTCTAATTACTGTACAAATATTTATTATCTTTTAACCTGTGCAGCTCAAATGGATGATTGTTTCTGAATTGCTGGTCTTGTAGTCACTTAGAAGAAGTCCCACTTCCTTGTGAGACACAGTGTGAAGCATGGACAAGATCCTCCTTCAGGAAGGATCCTACTGCACCCACTGGACAGAGGTTGAGTTTGTACCTTATGCCCCTTAGAAGAAAAGAATTCTCTCATCCTCCTACACAGCCCATCTCCTAAAAAAGAGAGGACAGAAATAAATGTTTAAACACACCAGCTGGTATCACCATTAGAAAAAACAAACAGAAGAAAATGGGCATATTCAGCTGGCTTAAATGCCACCAAGTGTCATCTTTGTCTCCTGTTTCCTGCTGTCTGATTCAAAACACTCACTCTGCACTTCCCTCAGGCTTTCTGAATTGCTCTCCAGAGGCACTAAACCCACTACAGGCACAGACATTTAGCTGGAATTTAGGCTGGCTGGAAATGGCTCAAAGCAATTTGAAAACAAGTTAGAGCCACAGAAATAGAAATGTTCTCCTTGTTCGTTGATACTCTCTGCCCCTTGAAGACCTGATGTGGACTAATTGAAGGTCTCAAATTTCATGGGACAATTTTCCTGTAATTTTCATAAAGAGTTCTTTTGCTCTGGTATTTTTAATTTTGGGATCAGAAACTCGGCAAAAAGAGAAATGACTGAAAACCACGGTAAATGTTCACTTTAGTGATAACTGAAACTGTCAGCAGGATTTTCATCTGTGGAGCTCTCAATAGCTCCCCAAGAAAGGATCCTCGCTGCCTTTCCATGCAATGAAGCAGGCTTTATATTTCCACCAGTATTTCAAATATGTCCTTTGGTGGAAGGGGAAATATTCCTGCCAGTCCTTCCAGTGAAACTCACCCAGGCAGCTGCTGTCAACTGCTTGATGATGCCAAACTAATAATGCCCATGGGACAGGTGAGGAAATCGAGCTGTGGGCACGTGCTGCTTCTGAGTGACATTACAAACTGGCAGGAAAGAGCATCCTGGCACAATGCATGGCTGGAATACAATTAATCTGCCTCAATACCAAGCCATAACAAAATTATTTCCAGCTCTACAGCCACATGAGTACACTGAAAAGATGAATAATGCTTTAGAAGATGGCTTTGCATGGAAAATGGTCCGGCTGCAGATCCTGCTATGCTGCTCTGCTCCTAGGTGGGAACTGTGGTCTTCTATCCCATAGTGGATGCACACAAAAGACACAACAAAATGAGCAGTGTCTTACTCCACAGCTGTACCAGGAGAGAAGAAATCCATCCCAAAAAAGCCCTGAGGCAGGAGAAAGGCCGGGGTCTCAGTGGTTCACCAGAAAAAAACATGGTGCAGGAGGGAATCACACAAGTGTTTGGGAGACACTTGCAAGACAAAAAAGCTCTGTGCTCTGCAAAGCAGCTGGATGAGGCAGCAGCCAGCTCCAGTCCCTTCCAAGTGTCCATCTGCTGGAGCAAATACCCAAGAAAGGTTTCCAGCATCTCTGTGCCACTGCAAGACTCCTTCCTTGGATGAAGTTAGAAGCTGAAAGGTTCTCACCCCCTCCAGTAACACCACTAGTGATGGGAACGGGTCATGAAAGATCCTACAGCAGCTTCATCTGGAAGAGGAACAGCAAATCCCAGCTAGTGATGGCATTGCCTATACAAGTTCCCTTCTCACCACTGTGCAGCTTAAAAAGCACTCAGGAGTCTTCATTTTCTGCATTTATACTCTCCAGATTATTGATTTTCAGCTATTTCCCACACCAAAGAGAAGGGCTTTTCAGCACCTGCCAATTTCTGCTGTGGAGAGGTGCCACACAAATACATTAATTGACAGGGAGAGCTTTGAAACTGGCAAGCAAAATATCTAACCAACGTTTAGAAAACTCCTTCAATTGCTATTCCCAAAGTTCTAGATCCAGCTACTTTATTTCCAGATGTGCTTCCTTAGTTTCTCTGTGGTTACAGTAAGGACTGATGCCAAGCAATCCTCACATGCAGGCCCCATGTGAGTTAGGCCAGGGTAAAGCAGCACACGAGGGCATTCTGGCACACTCCACTGGTGTGTTTCTGCCCCTTCTCCCCAGTCCCCACACCTGAGCCTGTGGGTAAGTGTGTTTGGACTGACAGAGCTCCAGACCCCCAGCTTTCCCCAGCTGGCTCTGAAGTCCTTGACCTGCAGAGTGAAACATGGCCTTGGGAGACTACAGTTGTAATGGGTAAGTCTAGGATTTTAACCCCAGCTGCTGTAATTCACCATCCATTCTTATTTGATCTATAATCCTAAGAAAAGCCACTTCCTATGAAGCCAAGTTGTGCAGGAGTGGCTGCTCTTTTACTGGGAAGTAAAAAACCAACAACCCTCACAAATTACAAGAGGCTCTGAGCCATCAGATGTGCTCTCCAGCATTTATTATCTGATTTGATGTGCTGGTTATTCTCATTAGCTGTTCTCTGGATTGACACAAGCTGTTTTCCTGCACTTAGGCTGTGCAGCCTAGTGTGTAAAGGCAATTAGCATGGGGCCTATGGATTAACTGGGGAATCAGATGTCAGCTGGGCTCCCTTTGTCCAGCAGTGGCCTAAGGAGATGCTGCCCAGAGCCTCTGGCTGCCTGGCTGAGGTGAAGATTGTGCTGTACAAACAGGAAGGCAGGTGCTGCCCTTCTGAACTTGCACCAGGGAAAGACAAGACAAAGGAGGCAGAGCTGAAGCAGAGCCATAGAGATTGAGATATTTGTTAAACAAGAATGTGCCAAGGGGCAAGCAGGGCTCTGCAAACACACTGCTGTGCAGGAGAGCACTGGTGTTAGAGCAGTTTGATCTGGCTGTTCCTCTTGCTGACTGATCCCTCCCTTGTGTTAAATAAAAACTGTCCACTGTGTTAAGGATACCTGTGCACAGCTGTGTACAAGAGCCAATAAAATATCATCCAGGAGGGAGAACTGTGGAAAGCTGCAGCACTCAGAAAGAGAAATCTTTGTCTCACGAGGCCTGACATTTCAGCACACAGATGTTCTCTTGTTGTGTGTGAGGTAATGCTGTCCTCAAGGGCAAAATCACTTGAAGTGATATGACTGCAAGAAATGAGCACTTCACCTTATTCTGAAACCATCTGAGAACAGAAGCCCTTTTGTTCTGTCCTTTTCTTGTTACAAGCTGGAAACCAGAGCATGAGACACACCTACATTTGATGCTAAAAAGAGATTGTCTCCACAGCTGGAACAAAGAGCTGACAGACTTCAGCTCTTGGGCATAAAATCCTTGCCCAGGCTGCATGAAACATTCCTGTTGGCAAAAAGTGTTACAAAAGGTGGGGCCAGATCCTGGAAGGGGCCTGGAAACAGATCTTGCTGCCCAGAGTGGAAGGATTGCTTGAGTGCTGCTGATGGGTGAAGCAAGGCCAGCATCAACAGCCTGCCTGCATGGCATGCCCAAAACCCAAGTAAAAAAAGGTAAAAAAGAGCACATACAGAAAGCAAAATGTGAATTTTCAGATTAGAGGAGGAAAACATGAGGAAAAGCACAAAAAATGTGTTAGAAAAGCTGAATCTCAGTTTGGAATCTTATAAAGTCTGTGAGTACAAGACTGAAAAAAGAGGGATTCAGGCTCATCTAGATCCCTTTGACAAGATTAATTGAACCCAACCTAAGTTTGTGTCTAAACTGAACTTGGAAAGCCAAAACAGCCAGGGCAGCCATAGGGGCTCCCTGTGTTGAATGTGAGGGACACAGGCAAAAGGAGGATGCCACTGTTGTCCAGGGCTGCATCTGCTGGTCCCCAGAGAGGCTGTGCAGCTCAGCACAGAGGTGCAGCCACAGGCTGGGGAGGAGAAAACAAGCTCCTCACACACACCCTGGCATCCCCACTGCCCCATGCCTGGTGGGAACAGGCCATCATTCTGGGACACAGGGCACTGGTGGGAACAGGACACTGCTCTGGGACACCCACAGTGGGGTCCTCTCACTGTGAGGTGATGTTGCTGGTACCAATTCACAAATGCAGCTCCTTATCTGCTACAACTGTGTCTAAAATGAGCTCCAGAGCATAGCAGAGTAGCCATGGTGTGGATGTGATCTGCCTGCTTTGAACCTGTGTGAGGCTGAATCCAGGCTGAAAGAGTCATGCCCATGCATTATGGGAGCCAGTTAAATCTACTGAACTGCCCTGAACAAACCATCACTACATGGATCTGATGAATTGGCTGCCTGCCAGTCAGCAGATCCTTGTGTTCTCCTGACACACCCAGCAACTCACCAAAAACTTCAGTGGGTCCTTTTAGAAGAACCACCTAAAGAGACAATGCACTGTACTCTGAACTGTGAGGAAAGGCTGAGGGAAGTGGGATTGTGCAGCCTGGAGAAGAGAAGGCTTTGGGGTGACCTCATGGTGGCCTTGCAGTGCCTGAAGGGAGCCCACAGGAAAGATGGAAAGAGACTCTGGACAAGGGCCTGGAGTGACAGGACAAGGGGGAATGGCTTCACACTGACAGAGAGCAGGTTTAGATGGGATATTGGGAAGAAATTGTTCCCTGTGAGGGTGCTGAGGCCCTGGCACAGGGTGCCCAGAGCAGCTGTGGCTGCCCCTGGATCCCTGGCAGTGTCCAAGACCAGGCTGGACAGGGCTTGGAGCAAGCTGGGATAGTGGAAGCTGTCCCTGCTCTGGCAGGGGCATTGAGACAAGATGATCTTTAAGGTCTCTTCCAACCCAGGCCATTCTGAGATCCTGTGAGTCTATGAAGTAGATTATTTAATCCATAAAAAGTTCTGATCAGCAGAAGCATCTCTGGGTCTGCCCTCCCAAGGGAATCTTCATTATGATGGCCAGGCTAAAGGATGCTGAAGATTTGGCCTGTACTGATGGTTTGGAAAGTGAGGGCAGTGTATCAACTGCTACTCCTGAACTTGGTTTGGGGATGTGGGCATGTGGGACCAGCATGGGTCCATAATATGAGTCCATAATATGGGTCCATCCTGGCAGCAGCTGGTAACACATTCCCATGGAACAGATGACTCTGAGCAAGCACTGTGTGAGCAGAATGCAGTAGAAGGAAGTTGTGGGGATGAATCCAGCTCTTCTGCTGCAGCTGTCCCACAATGGCAGCCTCATCAGCTGCAGGGAATGCAGAGAGAAACCATGTGACAGTGCACTGCATATGCTGGCACTGATGAGGAGGGGCATGTCCTCTTCCACCTGGGACAGAAACAGCATCAGATGTTGAAGCAGGGGGGTGACTGTCATGATTAGGGGGAAATGCTGAACAACACAGGTGCACAAGCATCCAAATGCAATCCCACTGCTCCAGGGTAAGCACTTGTGCCGTGGGATGACACAGAGGGAGCACACACTGGTGGCCTGCAGAGCCATCTCTTACACTCACATTCTTATAAACTCAGAAAAGCAGCCCCAGCCTTTTGAGGAATAACCACACAATAGGCACAATGGGAGAATAAAGCAATCTTATCTGCTCATTCCCATGAAACCAGCCAGAGGCAGACACCAACTCAGGCGTGGGCCCTCAGAGGCTGTTTCACATTGGGAACTGAAAGATGTCAGCCACAAGCAGCTGTGACAGCTCTTTAGGCAAGCCAAGTGGCAAACTGATGGCATGCAGTGACACAGATCCAGTTCAGCCTCAAAACACCTTGAGTGGGGGCAAGGGGAGAGAGGGAGCCACATGCTGCTGCCAGCTGTGGCACCGCGTGTGACAGCTGGAGACGCCGGGCTTTGCCGAGCTGCCAGCCATATGGCAAGTGGGGACAGAACCATTCACCTGCATTCCCACAACAAACCTCTCTATGTGTGACAACACAGCATGGGGCTACACTTCTCTCTAGCAAAAGAAAGACCTGCACACACATTCTGCTTGCACCTGCAGTTCAGGTAAGCAGGGAAATAGTTCACGGTGCCGCTGCCCCAGCCACACAGGTGAGTCACCAGCAGGATGCGCTTGGCACAGCAAGGTTCTGCCAGCTCGGCTTGCCTGAGCTGCCTTGCCCTGGGCTCTTTTCTTCTGCAGGGAGTGTTTTCTCTGAAGTCTTAGGAGGGTTATCAGCGATGAAATCAGGGCTAAACTTCAAGGGATTTGGTTCTGGGGTCCAAGGAGGATTTGAATATTCACTATTTGAAGCTATTGAGAGGGGAGCCTCCTCCACCCCCGGCTGTAGGAAGTTGATGCAATTGCCATTTTTGATTTTTGCTTTCAAGAGTTAACAAAACCAGCAGACCTTGATCTTCCCCCAGGGCTGAGCTACAGAAACTGGCTGGGATGAAGCACTTCAAATTCCAGACAGACGCTGTAATAAAATGTGGAAATTGGATGCAAATTATTTACTACATTTATGATACCACATTATTTACTGGTACTGCAGTTTGATAATCACAGCAATAATTTTCAAATTACCTTTGCTCAGCATTCACTTTTATGAGTACTGAAATGCTTCTTAATGTTCTTAAGCAGAGAATTCTTAAGCAGAGAGGATTTCTAACACTTGTCCCGTGCTCCTAAATTGAAACAACTTGCAAATGGCTGCAGAGGCCCAATGAACTGAATGCTGACTTTTTCAAGGCACAAATGGCAGTGAAACATTATTTCTTTACAGACAACAGCAAATTCAACTAATGACTTGTTGCAGACCCCACGGGAAGATTTACATAAAACACGATGTTAAATTCAAACTCTCTATTCCCAGTTAGTGGGGGAAAATAAACAAAAAGCCACTAACCCAACTTTCTTCTCCTACAGTGACTGGCAGTGTGTTTCTGAAGAGCACACAAGTCCCTGAATCCAGTAGAATTGAGATGATAATCTGCACCTGATAAGCTGCACCCTGGGACACCTGCTCAGTATTGACTTGCTCAGGCATAATTGTTGGCTGGGACACATGGTAAACCAGGACATCAGATACCTACTGGGAGGAGGTGGAAGATCAGAAATAGGATCTGGGAGCCAGTATCTTGCCATCCTACATATCCAGGCAGGCAGGATTGTAAAGTTGACTATGAACAGGAAACTTTCCTCTCCCTTGAAATCAATTATCCATTAACAAATTAACCAGAACAACAGGACAAGATAGGTCTGAGTACTTCAGATTAAACACAGCAAGGCAAGACATGCTGACTCTCACAACTTCTACGAGATGCTCAGGGAGAACAATCTCCCAGAAGCTATCCTCCATCATAATGATCTGACTCAATATGAGGAGACACTGAAACATAATTATTACATGATGGTCATCTTTCAGTTGTTTCAGTTTCCTGATGTCTGCACCCTTGGATAAAGACAGACATGGATTACTTAAATGATGATGCACACATTGTGTATTTTTGTCCAAGAGCCATCCATAAACAAAAACACATTTATATGCTTATTATGTTTAATGCAAGAAGAAATCAAAAAGCAAACCCAAAGCAATGAGTCACTTCCCTGAAAGCAATTTGCTTAATCACGTGCATGGTCATCCTGAGTGATGCTGTTGTGAGTACACTGACACATCTTCAGTTTGCTCTTCTCACTGACTAAAAGAGAAGTGTCTGTGAAGTACTCATCCACATCAGCAATTTCATGTGTTGCCTCATTCTCGTGCTTCTGCTAATTAAGGATGTTGTGCATGATAGGCCAGGGCAGCAGGTAGCAGTGAGATATGAACAGTGCCACACAGCCAGCACAGAGGAGCAGAGCAGGAAAAGCCTGGAGTGAACATGAAGCTGCTCATGAGCTTTCTGAGGCACTTTCTGAATTCCCAGTCCCTGGAAGTGATCAGCCCTTTTGCACACCTCTGCACTGCAGCTTTGGCTGCTGCCACACGGAGATGGAATTTCTCTCCCTAAAGCACCACGTGTCTGGACTAGTTCTGTGAGCTGCCTTTCAGGGTGATGGGGGAGAGGTCCTCAGCTCATATCTACTCACAGCCACTTGCAAGAGCCACAGGAGCTTGCAGGTGCTAAGTTCTCCTAAGGATTAAGCAGTCAGCAGAGGCAGTGTCTCATCATAAAATATAAATCAGCATCATCATAACATATAAACAAGCACAATTTTATGGTATTGCCTTACTCTTACTCCAGGATTACCATCCTTACCCTCACTGCAAAGCCATATTTGCTTCCTATGGTCCCTATCCCATGAAACCTCTTGGTCTGCAGCAGGCTCTGAGGGCTGTGCACCAACACCTCACCAGACAAATGCTGGGTGTTCTACCCCGTAACTCTGCCCTTCCTTCCTACTCTGGGAAAGCGGTGATGCCTTCAGCAACACAAACCAGCTGGATGTAACCAAGTCTGAAATTCCTCATGGATTTCAAATTCACCACCTGTATTTTCTTGACCATGTGTGTTTCACAGGACGTTTATTGCTCAACCAGACAACTCTTTGCAGAATTACAATGCGGGCTTTTGCTCACAGGACAGAGCAGGTATTTGTATTTCGCAATCTGCATTTATTTGACAAACGCACAGTGAGAGATTCTGCTCTACTATAACCACAGATTGTCTTATTTACAGAGTTAAACTAACCATTAGTCTAGTGAGACAACTAGGCAAACACCATTAATTAGCAAGTGTGTAAACAAAATAGGTCTGCATCAGCATTCACAAAGCTGAACCTTTCAACCACAGGGAAGCCTTTGCCTTTCGTCTGCTTTTCTTGGATTTGCTCTCCAGTGGTGAGGTTCAAACAGCCCACAAGGTGCCCCTCTTGCCATCATCCCAGTACTGTAAAAACTGCTCCCATTTCCATAAGGGACACAGGGGAAGAGTGTGATTCAAATCTAAACATAGAGGACCTGTGGAGAGATACTGGGATGTTTAATCATGCTCTGCACACAGCGAGCTCCCATCTTAGGCTGGGTGTTTTCTTCTGGTCCCTGACAACACAGACTGCCAAGAGATCAAGCTCACACGTGTGGCTCCAGCTCTCACAAGTTCATCATACACTAGTGTTTCTTCTTATGCTCAAGGCTACATTTTCAGTTGATTCAGTTGATTTTTTGAGGTCACAGGAATGTCTGATCCCATGTGGAGTACTCAGTAGTGCCAAAAATCCTGTGAAGAAGAATAAAGTGCATGGAGCTCCTGTGCTGGTAAACCACAGCACTCCAAAACCCAGAACAAAGCAAAGAGCAAGCTTGGCTGAGAGTTCATACCGTTGCAAAAAAAGTATTGGTTTCCCAGTGTCACTGTATCTCAATGAACATGCATCCTCCCTTTAAAGATTTCATCCCAAACCATGAGCCAGCAGTCCACAAGAAGCTATAAATTTTTTATAACACTCATAATGGTCCATAGGATCCATCTAGTCTTTTGATTTTTCCCTGATACAGACTTTTTTTTTTTTTTTTTTGTCAAGAATCATCTTTCAAATAGTGGAAGCACCATGTTTTGGGGGGCTGATCAGCCCAGTCCAATTTTGTTACCTCCTGAGGTCTTCCCACTTCCTGAAGGATCTCTCTCTTCTGTCTACTTGAATTTTGTGTTTGATGGAAATGCTCTTCAGCCTCCAAGTCTGAAAAGTGCAGGTTTCAAACACTCCAGGTTTTATTCTGGGTAGGATCACATGCCATAGGCTTTCATTGCTCCACGTGGGATTTGCTGATCTGCTGGGATCATGACTGCTCATCCATGGAACACCTCTCATGAAATGCCTTGAGCAGAGAACCCAGACAAGAGCAAAGCTTCCTAAGGGAGCTTTGCCCCCCCTTGCTTGCAGGGGCTATGGGTACTTCCTTCTGCACCCATGAATTCCTGGCACACCTGTATTTACCTGTAAAGAAATATAGGAGTGCTCAATCTGCACTTTAGCCCTAAGGCATCTGCAAGACAAAACTGGCTCTGGCTTGTTCAGCTCTGATTCCAGGAAAACAATTAAATCAAGCCCTGAACCATACACAGGATGAAAACAGATGTGCTTTACCTGCCTTTGATAAATATTTGGCCACAAAAAACCCTGTCACAGATTCTAAGTTGCAGCTCTCCGTGCCTTTTGCCCTGCTGTTCTCCCTTTCCTTGGGAAAAGGACAGTTCCTTGCTCCAATACTTTTCATGAGGGATACAAATGGAAGCAACCCCCACAATGGAAACCAAGAGAGGCTCAGGGCAAAACACAAACAAGACTGGCATTAGGAGACTTATTTTTACAGCCCCACTGCAAACCAGTAAATTTGTGGGTTTTTAAGTGTCTATCTGCCTTAATAACTGCCTTAACATGCAGCTGAAATAGGATGCAATTTATCTTTGGGCTTGGCCTTTTTCCTTTTCCTTAATATGCCAGGAGCTCACCTGGATTAGGCACCAGACTCAACAAGGGAGTTTATGCAGAGGGAGAAGCACACAGAGAATCACCTGCTTAATCTCTGCACTGACTTTGGGCACTCACCTTGGACATACTTCTCTGCATTTCCTTCTGGCAGGTTTGGGGAGTTTCTTGCTTTACTGGCTGCTTTCTCAGAATCTCATTTTCCAATGTCCATGTACTGCAGTGCATAAACCCATTTACGGGTTGCTGTCCCACAGTTTGTTAAGCAGACAGAAAAATTTTACAGATCCCATGTCCACAGCTTCACTTTTTCAAACATTTCAAGCAGTAGTAGAGAAACTGAACATCTGTGGAATATGAGCAGGCAGCATAAATTCCTTCTTTAGCTTAAAGACTGCAGTCACCACGAGATTGGTTTTATAAATCCTTAGTCATGCAGCTTCCACCCCTCAGCTCTGATGCAGTAAAAAAAATAAGGAATTATCAGTTTATTACTGTGACCTCTGCATTGAGACTGCTGCTTAATGATGCAATTCCCGAGGTTCAGTTAAAGCAATTTTCTTGCTGTAAAATCCCCATGTTGCACTTGAAGCATTTCCCTCTGATACATTAAGAGTTTTATAGCTGACAGGTGACAACTGAGGTGAGATCAATAAATACAAGGCCACTCTACCCATTCCAGCCTTGAGCTCCTTTCTAAAGACAACCTGCAAACAGGAAAGATGCTGAGTGCTTTCACTTTAGTTTCTCTTCTGATGTAAAAGCAGATGTGAAATAGCTTGACATTAGAAATAGCAAGGCTTGTTTTCAGTTCCTTACTGGAGATTTCTTTTGGAACAAATTCTACTTCTTTTTGAAGGGGTTTTTAAGTCTTCTTGGGATGAAACTGAGGGGTATTTGACTCTGGTTGCTAAATACTCAGACAATAAAAAAAGATCAGAAATGTAAACTATATTGAAGGGAGTGCAGAATTAAGAATTCTAGGAATACAATTTAAGGAAAGTTAAATGTAGGGCGTACTTTTTAATGAGTATAATGAAAAGCAGAAGTATCACATAGGGAAAACAATACTATTGCCTATCCAGTCTTTAAAATTAGACAAAGGAATACATTTCTGGACCAAAATCCCCAATCAGTAAGGGACTACTCAAAAAGATTACAAAATGTCAAGGGATAGTATAAAAGCAAGAAATGGAAAGTACATATGAGACCATAGATAAGCTAGTAATGCCTGGGTCCTACAAACTCCCATCCTACCAACCTTAAAATTACAGTCCTGTTTTTTTGCAGAATTACACAGTAACTGCCTTAAACACAGTAACAAGTTGGAGAACAGCAGATCATTTAAAATCTCTCCCATAAAGACAAGCCACATTGTAAACTGCAGTTCCTCAACTGTGCGAAGAGCTCAGCACACTTAACCAGCAGTATTCAGAATTTATATTGTACTTCCAGTTGCAAAGGCTTCACAAATATTTGGGCATAAATAATCCTCCCAGTCTGGTGCTTTTTGGCACAAGCTGGAGGTTATCAGTCACTTCCACTGGTGTGGGTGAGGAACACTCACCTGTACCCTCATGAGCAATTCTGGCAGCCAGAGGGGTGGCAACATCCACAAGGAATGACACAAAGCAGAATTTTCAAGTCTTTTTTTTTTTTT
>VZRH01007416.1:842323-856193 GCA_013397555.1 Urocynchramus pylzowi
TTTTTTTAATGCAGATCTGATCCTGACCTTCCCTTTGAGAGACAAGTAAATATTGTTACTCCTAATGGCAATAACACTCCAGTCTCAGATCTTCTTTTGGAGTATCACTGCATCCAGAAAAATTTCCAGCCTGTTCCCTCTCCTATTAAAGCTATTGAGAAGGTAAATGATGATTTATTGATGCTGTGTTTCTGCAGCACAGAATTTTAGCAGCAATAAATCTCTGTTCAGACAGATGATGTAATAATCTGAGCTTTCTACAAATGACTTAATGTTTCTCTACAAATGACCTAATGTTTGTTGGTGGTTCCTAGAACAGTTCATATTTCCTAATTGAATGAGGGAATACATGAAGTAGTTTCAGTAAAAGGTTAGATTTTTAATTTCATTTTATTGTCCTTCCTGTCTGGGATGGTAAATTGGTCCAGTTGATCATAAAAAAAGATGTGCTATTCCTCAGCCTTTTCCATCTGTGAATTTTTAGGTACTTTGTGACTCATACAGTAAAACCAAATGGAGAAATACATAAACCAAAGGGCCAGGTCTGAATCCACACCCTCCACCCTTCTTAAGGAGTGTGAGTCAAACTTCATTCCACCAGCACCAGGATTTCTATAGATACTTTTTTTTTGTAAACCTGATTCCTTCACATACACATGAATGCACACACATGCACACACAGGCATTTTAAAAAGCTGTCTCTTAGCACAGCTCCTGAGAACACCTGCTAATTTCCTTAATGCTGGTCATGTTTCTTCCCACACTCAGGTAAGGTTTAAAAGCTCCTTTTGTTGTGTGTTTATAGGACTGGCATTGAGTACAAGATAAATCACCTTCTGTTGGGAAGATAGATACTACATAAAAATCACAAACAACTTACTGCATTTCTAATTCCCTTTATTTCAAGCAGCTCATCTCAACAAGACCTGCAATTTGGTTTGCTTTTACTTCCCCTAGTCATTCTAGTAGTCAACTTTCCTTACAACATAGTCCTTCTCTGTATTTTTAATTAAAATCTCACCATTAGAATGCTCACAGGAGAAGACAGGAGAAATTAGCAGGGTCCTTTCCCCTCTGAAGAATAACTGGAAGAAGAGCTGCTGGGGTGGTAAAACCCATCAATGAGAGAGAAGAGGCAAGGTGTGAGCGATGTGGCTGCTGTCCTCAGCTCTGTCACAAAAGCCACAACCTCACACAAGCACAGAAGTCAGGGAGGCTTTGTCCCACAGGTGATGCCAGAAGGGGACAACCTCGCTGCAGGAATAAGAAGGCAGAGGTGACAATGGATAAGAAGAGCAGCATCCCTCGAGTTGAACAGTGTAGGACTGAAATTCAGCTGGGAACTGGAACTGGGTGAGTGCTGCCACGTTCTGTCATCGACAATGACGTGGATGGTGCCTGCTCCTCTGAACACTCTACCTGAAAATACCTTATTTTGGCTCCAATCAGGAGTCTTGCTGAAGAGAGAGTTTTTAAGAGAGATTAAGAAACTGGGATGAGAGTTTCAGTGCCTGATTTAAATATTGCTTGAACTTTTATCAATCGCTCACATTTGGGAGCTGTCTCTCGAAGGACTCCCTTTCCTGGCAGATCCCCAAACTTGTTCAGAGGTGTCACTTGAAGAAGGGTGTGATGAAATTTTCACAAGCAAATGGGTGCAGTCTTGGCTGAAATTTTTAATTGAGATGCATGTGTTGTTTTTGTTCCTGATTGTCTCACTGATGTTACTACACACCTCAGAGCAGCATTACAGGCAAGAGCAGCAGAAATATGTCACCTGCTTCATTCCATTGCAGCCATCCAGTCTCTGGGAACCTCTCCTGCTTACAGCTGATACAGTTTTACACTTAACATGTTAATCTTGCAGATCTCCAGCTATTTGCCCTGTTTTATCAATGCTTGTATCTATCTTACCTGCTCCATGAGGTAAGTCCCTGTCTGGAGAAGATGAGGCAACTCCAAAGTTACTGTACAAAAAGTTGCTTGCCACTGCTCCACAGAGAACTGGGACATTTGGCCACTTGCTCTGGCTTACAGAAGGCATTGCCTGGTACTTTAGACATAAGGGGAAGAAATTGCAGCAATTTAAAACAAAACCAGGAAGTTTTACCATTAGATAAGTCAAAATTGCTGGACCAGATGTGGTAACCCTTGAAGCATGAAGCAGCTTTATCAGTAGGTTACTTATGAATTATTCCTTGGTGAATGTTCTATTTTCCAAGAGTTCTTAAGTGAATTTTTTTTTTTTTTTTTGCAATTCTACTTGATTCAAAATAATTCCTGGACAGGGTAATGGCACAATTGGACAGGGTAATAACACAACGGCATAAGCTCTGGCTTCTTGGGTTTAGTTGTGCTACATCATGATCTTTTTAAAAGTCCATTTACTGAAATGTGATTTTTACTGGCACGATAAGTAGCTTTTCATCTTTTTACCTAATCAAGAATAGTAAAGAAATAACAGAGCAGGCTGCAGACAATTATTTATAATGTAGTGATAGTTTGTTCTTTGACAGGATTAGCTCTGTTCATGTAGCTGGTAGATTATGAATTACAAGCAAAATACAGCATGTGAACTTGAAATCAAATGAAGAATGGATATAAAAGAGCAAGCTCCAAAAAGCACAAATGTAGTGATCACTTAGCTAAAATTAATGGTGTGGCTTACTAGACCAACAAACCAGAACAGCAGAAGCATAAAAAAACCCTGCTTGGAATAGATTTTTTCTTGAATGAGGGGAAAGTAGTGGTGATTGCAGAGTTCAGTTTCAGCAATATTTCGTGGAGGGCTGTAAGGAATTACTTTAACATGATTTTAA
The DNA here is from genome assembly GCA_013397555.1 of Urocynchramus pylzowi. Lineage (NCBI taxonomy): Eukaryota > Metazoa > Chordata > Aves > Passeriformes > Fringillidae > Urocynchramus > Urocynchramus pylzowi. The sequence continues at coordinate 845,143 of VZRH01007416.1, forward strand.
TAAAATAGGTCCTTCCAGAGAGGGGAGGAACAAGCAGAATTCTCTGATCAGCATTTCTTGTGATAAAGCTTCTATTACTACACCTGAACTTAGTGTGGACAGTCACAGCTTTGGATTTTGCCCAAAGCACCCCAAACCTCTGGGTACAGAAGTCCACTTTCACAAAATGTTTCACCTAAATACCTGCTTACTGCATAGTATGTTTTGTGCCTGTTTTGGCAGCAACTGATGTTGTCTAACCAAAAAATCATCTAAAAAAGCAAAATCAGATAAGACTAGATGAGAGCAAAACCACTCTCAGGGGCAGGCTAAGAAACACACTGACAGCAGTTCAGTGCCAGCATGCCATTGCCAGAAAACCTCTAATGGGCAATAAAAGGCAGTAAAGGGCCTGACTAAATCTATGCAACATTCAGTGTGCCATCAAGAGCTCTAAACTCAGGCTCCAGTACAACTTCTAGGGGAAAAAAGATCTCTCAGCCAGATGGTTTAACAAGAATACATTGCACCAGTCCTAGAGCTCTCCAGAAAGATTCCAGGTAATCCCAGAAGCTGAGAGAAGTGTGATTCTTACAACATCCACAGGCATTTGTGTAGAAAAATGAGTTTCCAGATATGCTCAGGGCTATTAGAGATTACAGCCAATGCACCTTTCAGGGAATAGTAAAGAAGCAAGACCAGTCAATGGCCACTGCTGGTTGAAGATGATCAGCTGCAGAAGCAACTCACAGTCCCAGCTATGAGGTTTGAATGTTTACCAGTTGATTAATAGGTTTGTAATATAGCATACAAATGCCTCAAAATGAAAAAAGGAGGCATTTCATCCTAAAGAAAAACAAATATCTCTGGATCTCCTTATTCCACTCTCCTCTCTCTGACTGATGTCCTTGGACCTCACTGGGTGTGCTCCTCCTGCAACCACAGGATAAGCAAATACTCCTTGTGTAGAGACCCATTCCCCACTGCCAGTTGCAAGAGGATCACATAGCACTTTTGGCATCCTGCAAAGCAGCATGATCATTTAAAAATGATGAATTAAAAAGAAAACAGAACTGCTTGGAGAGGAGCTACAAAAATGTCAAGCCAAAGAAGAGCCAAATTCTCAGCACTGTAAGATGGTACATGAAGATGTGGAGGCCACAAACTGTTCTGGGTAGTCTGGATTGGACATTAGGATAAGTTTTTGATGGGAGGATAGAAAAACACTGCAGTAGCTGGCCTTGGAGGTTTTCAGGACCTTGTTAGACAAGACAACCCATGAGTTGGTGGCAGCCCCAGTTCAAGTGGGTGTTTGGACATAATGATTTGCAGAGGATCTGCCAGCCAGTGGTGCTGTGCCCCAGGTTCACAGGCACAGACAGATCTAGAAGGGAATTTAGAGAGTAATTCCATTTATGCTAGGATGAAAATTTGATGTGGTGGTATTTCTGCCATTTGTCATGTTATTATCTTGTTGGTGTACACTTCCAGATCTTACTTATTGTAACAAACATTTATGAAAAGTGAGTTAAGATATTCTTTTCCCCCTTGAACTATTTGACCAGTTGTTCAGTTCTGAAATATTTTCTTCCAATGAGAAATATCTCCAGCTTCTCTGAAGAATTTAGTTGCTGTTTGCTTTCAACACATTTTCCCTCTCCATATTCACTGCCATAATGTTTTCTTAGTAGCCAGTACTTAGGGTGCAGAAATAAAGGTTTCAGTTGTGATTTTACAGTTGCTTCGTGGGTCAGTCCCCCACCTCTGTATGGAAAAGAATCACAGAATGGTTTGGGTTGGAAGGGACCTTAAAAACCATTTCATTCCAACCCCCTGCCATGGGCAGGGACACTTTCCACTGTCCCAGGCTGTTCAGAGCCCCATCCAGCCTGGCCTTGGGCACTGCCAGGGATGGGGCAGCCACAGCTGCTCTGGAAGGAGGACAGGAGTCTCATTAAAGAGCAGGGTTTCCTAGTTTGTTCAGCTGATGAAAAATTTCCAGCTAGTGGAAGAACTCTAATATATGCAATCTCTTTGGAAATAGCCTTGGAGCTATGTTTTTTACTAAGGAATGCTGGTGTCCCAGGGAGACAGGAGACTAGTTAAACCATAGAAACCTAAGAGAGTTTTTGTCCATGCTTACACCTTTTTGTCTGCATTCCCTATCAGCTGACTGTTTGTTTTGACCCTCACCAAACCAGGCCAGATATTTGACTGCTTCTTGTCCTTCCATGGCTACTCTCTTTGGTCAGTAATCCTTCTAAGTACACTGATTTTTTTCCACAGTTTTGAGTTAACTCAGGTGGTCAAGCTGTGGTCATGCATGGCTAATTACAGTGGAAGGAGAAAAATGAGTACATTGATTAACATTCTGCTCCTTTGGAGAGACTGAGAAACAGCTTTGGCAGCTCCAGTTCCACTGCCACCCTGCTGGCAGCTCATTGCCCGTGCTTCTGAATCGCAGTAATTCCTGAAAAACGTGGCAGATCCTTGACTGGGAACTGGGAGGGTAAGAACAGAGTTCTGAGGGTTTGATGTTTGATGCAGTTTTAAGAAGCTTTTCTTCCCTGGGCCCCCCGTGGCCTTTCTCCACAGCAGGCTGGAGCACTGCAGGCTTAATTACTCTGCTTCCACTGGTGCACAGAGCTCTGTGCTCCTGAGGGCTCCACAAGAATTCCATCCAACAGGACAGTGAGAGATCCAGCATTACACAACTGGTCCTGCTGGTCCTGTGTCATGTGCCCAAGCTGACTGCTCCACCTCTCTGTGACACTGGATCCATTCAGGGACAATGCACAGAAGGCTCTGCAATCTGTCCATGAGAACCAGATCTTTTGTTGGCTTAAATTAAGACCTTAAACATACTTTTTTTTTTTCCTTTAGGGTTCTGCCTCATTTTTATCAGACCCAACTATTTTCTTCATGCTGTGACAATTAATTGGATTATTTTCATTTAAAGATCCAAGCCCACAAGATAAGTGGAATGGAACAGAATTGTTTTCCTTTCCCTGCTCTCCCTCATTAGTAGTCTAAACAAGTGTGAGGCTGCATTAAGTTTGTAGCTATTTTGTTAGCTTGAAATCACTTTCTTCTCTTCTGCAGATGGAGACTGTGCTTAGATCATTATATTCCAGGGTGCAGTCATGGTATATTAAAAGTGAAAAGGCTACTTATAGAATTTAGGCTTGCAATTACCTTGGTAGTGGAAAAGGACGGCAACAAAAGTAAGTTTCACGAAGAAAAGCAGCAAAAAGGAAATTACAGCATGTTTACATTTTTTTTATATATATATACTATGAAAAGTGGCATAAAACGCTGTCTGAACAAATCTCTAGGCTAAGTTGGGAAGATGTTGGTATCACTGCAAACACTGCCTAAAACACAGGTGATCCCCCAAAATGTCATCCCATTTAGCAGGTTGGTCTTCACAGGGTGATTGTCTCAATTTCACACGGGCTTGACCTACAGATGCAATGCTTGACCAGTCCGTCTCCTTAGTAACCTCTGAGAACTTGCTGGAATGCCAAAGCTGTTGGGAAGCTGTCAGAGCTGTTAGTGCTTCATCTGGAAACCTTCAGAGGGCCACTTTTGAGGTGAATGGGAGAGAGTATGTGTTCTTTATTGACATTAAAGCTTCAGAATGCCAGAGATTTTGCTGCTTAGGCCAGTACACTCACATCTTCATGTGCCAGATTCAATTACAGACTGTGCATGGATGTGTTTGTAACTAGGACAGGTAAATGGACAGGGATCCCATAATATTTTGGTCAACTGAGAATTGATTCTTGATAGCATATTAAGACTTCACCAGCAAAACAATTAATCTTCTCCTAAAAAATGGGTTAATTTTCTGTACATTCATAGTGATTGTGTGAGACATAGAAAAACTGGCTCTTAAACCCCCATTTCAAATGAGGATTGCACTTTGGTTTTGAAATGTTTTGCACAGAATCTCCTGCTTCACATTAGGTGCTAAAGGTGGCTAAGCCAATTTGCAAAGCCAGCTCACTTCAGAACTGACCTTTGCCAAACTGAGAACTACAATTTTTTTAACCTTGAAGATTTTTCCTGCATTTCATTGAAGTGTGAGAAATATCCAGACATCAAGGGCTGACAGCTCTAGTTCTCCAAAGAGTTTTCTTTCTCTCTTTGTGTAGCAGAACCAAAGTTTACTGGTTGCTGTCTAGGCTGGAGAAATTTCCTTTCTGCAACTTTGTCACTGAAGATCAGATTAGCGTTAAAAATCTAGAACAGACTTCTGCTGTTAGCAAACAGCAAACAACATGGAGAACACCCCCTATCCTCTTCAGTCAGAGGAACCAGTGATGAAAGGCATGACAAGAGCATGCTTCACACACCCTGCAAACACAGGAGAACCTCTGTTGTGTCTGTCAGTGGTTGGGGAAATGTGGTAGGAGCAGTCAGGTACTGCTAAGTGGACTTAGGGAACAGGGAAGGCTCCAGGCAATGGAGCTGGAAGACAGAGAGTGAAAGGACTGCAAATGTAAATCAAGAATGCAGCAGAGCAGGGGTTGCATATCTGTATGAGTACTTAGGATGGAGTTTTTCAGGTTTTCAATTATTCCATTGAAATGGAGAGTAGTGGGGGAACAGAGCAGAAAAGATTAAATAACCAAAGCACTTGCCTAAACCCTGAGATTTCATCACCATCATCTCCTTTTTTTTCCAGACTCATGGTTGTGTGAATTTAGTAAAAGTTTAGGAGGGGAGAGCTGATTTAAGATTTTTTTGAGCCCTAAAGGATTTGCAGTGCTTCCCTAACCTTGGATTAGCTTAACTTTGGGTTTGAAAAACTTTCCAAGTTCTTTCCAGTGATCTCTTGCTTCTTCCACCACGGAAACAGCAGCCATGCTCTCAAGACTCCTTGATCCTTGGACTTGTGGTTTTCTCAGGTTATCTCTGACCATTTCTCTGATCTCTTTCCTTACCAAAATCTCCTCCCTTCCATGCAGCTCCTCAGAGGTACAGCTGGATTGTTCATGTTAGCAGTGGAGTGCCTGAGCATGAAAGCTTAAACCACAAAGTTTATGGTCTAAGCTTACACCAGTCCTTTCTGCACAAACCTTTCATGGATCCAGAAGTGCTTCTTCACAGCCCCACTGAGAGCTATCCCATTTCCTTGTAATCCCTCCTCTTACCTCCCACACTGGCTCCACACATTGAGCTACAGGCTCTGGAACCACAGGTTTTGACTCTCCTGCACCTGACCATTCACAAGATACCAAGAGGGAGAGCTTGTCACTTCAGCCCCGTTCTGTGGCACCAGAGCCAGACTGTGCCCTGTGACTGAAGTGTGGTGTTCTGAGTTACATCCCAAGACGTGGCAGCTCCAGTTCCTGCCAGGTTGGTCAGACTCTGTGCCTCCTGTGCCTCTTTGGCTGTCCTTGGTTCTCCTGTGTCAGCTACACCATGCTGTGATGGCAGCCAGCTCTTCCAAGCAAGAACATCCTCTCCCTAGGCTCTTCCAGAAGCTGTGTTCAGTGGGACTTCAGTATCAGGCCCTAAAATAGATGCATTAGGGTTGAAAAACAGGGAACAGAATGTAACAGCAAGTTGCATCATTTTGTTTACATCTTGTTCCAGTTTCTTTTTTCCCTAATTTATTTTGAGAGCTTTATGTCAGACAGAAAAGCTGCACTTGATCACCATATAGGAAGCAAACATTGAGTAAGAACACAGACTGTGGTTAAGCTTGCAACACACAGTGATCTCCCATGTCTTGGGATAATGTGAAAAACACAATGGATTTAGCAAAGAATCTGCAGAGAATCTTTGCTAAGAAGAAAAAAGTATATGATCACCACTGAACCGGTGTAAGAACAGATCAAATACATTGGCTAAGAATAAGAAGTCTGTAAAACACGAGTATTTTTGTTTAGTATATTACTTTGTATCCCTTGATTGACTGGGATTGACAGGGAAAATTGTGACCTTCATTTTTCTCTGGAATTTTAAAGAAAGGACAATGCTGACTGTGCTAACTGATGAATAATACTGAGCTTCCTTAATTAAAAATAGTTATTATTAGTTAGTGTATTTGTTAACTGTTTTGTTCCAGACTTTCCATGTTTCTTTGTTTATGGAAAAAGATAATGTACTAAATATGTCTCTTGCAAGTCCACCAAGGATTTTCTCCAAGGAGAATCCAGGAATAATATTTTAAGAGATGACGTTGTTTAAGTGAACTCAGCTATAAATATTTTAATTGCTTACAAAACAAATCAAATTTGTCACATCCTTAACTCCTGCCTGAGGAATCTGTATCTCTGTGACAGGAAGAACTATGCTGTGGGTTCCAAATTGCCTGCAAAAGTCACAGCCAAGACAGAAATTCATGCTAAAAAATAATACTACTTACATAGGAAAGAAGTAATTTCAATGGTATTGAAAATTGGTGAAATCCTGGTCTTGGAAGGGCTGCTGGGAGTTGCTAAGATGTTCAGGATATGAGTTGACAGTCTGTAAGGTGACCACACCAATTTTCTTGATTTTGTAGACCTGAATGAGTTGCTTTGTTCCTTAGACTGTACACATGGAAATAGAAATGGTTTCTCTGTGACACAGTTATATTAATATGAAGAAAGTTATCTGGGCTTTCAGGAAAGTATAAACTAGAACTTTCTCAGAAAGGGTGTGGATATAGAACAGTGGGGTTGCCTGTATGGAACAGGGCTGGACTGTTTCAAATATCCTCAAAAGGCACCTCATTTTTAGATGTGAACTAATATCACTTATTTGTTGACATCATTTAACTTTTTTCCTATTTTTAGGAGACATAGCAAATTATGTGCTCTGCCTCTGGATTAAGAGATGAAGCAAAAATTATGTACCCCTGCTTAAATTCATGTTTTGTTCACACTTTGAATGGTGAAATTCTGGGTCCTTTCCTTCCAAAAATATAATAGAAATTGCAACATTGCTACATGACTGATGAGAGTATGGAATGGCTTCCAGGCTAGGAATAAAGAAAACTGAGAAGGAACAGGACATGAAAAAAAGAGTAGCACTGCCAGGATGGACATGAATTGACAGTTCATTGTCTGTGCTGGAAACAAACTCAGGATCCACACCAAGATGCTCTCAGAACCAGGTTCAGGACAAGCCAAAGGAGGTGAATTTCACTCAACAGGCTGTCCCATGTGCTGGGAATACAAGATGTTTCCAGGATTTTAAGAGCAGACTGCACAAACATTTGGAAGAGCAAAACCCTTCAAGTCATTATTTAGACAGACAACATCAGGCATGTGATAGGTGAAGGGTGAGAGGGTTTTAAAGGACTCCTTTGTGATTTTTTTTCATTCTTCCTTTTCCCTAGATGTCAGGCCATGATCACCAGGAAAACAGAAATGTGACTGAGACAGAGCCCAGCTCTGAACCAGTGCAGACATTCTGATGTTGTTAGGTATTTTTAAATATTGATGATGATTTCCTAAAGATGGAGCATGGCAGGAAACAACTGGGTGAGCAAATGTTATTTCTATGAAAGGTCTCACAGAAGTAAACCCAGTGAACTTCTGAGTTGTCTCATTCTTCAAGAGTTTGCAGACCCAAGATCTTAACTGTTTAATTCAACTGTGAGACTCTGCAGATGAAGTATGACCCTATGTGCCTCCTTTTAAATTTGCATTCTTCCACCTATTAAGAAATTACATTTTTGTCTATGCTGCAGCATTTTCTGAACAATTGATTCACTACTGTGACCCACTGAAATCAGGCAACTAAAGATTTACAGTGCACTCAGCAGGTGTGAAATCTTACTAGAATTGGGTAACAGCACAATGCTAAAGTGTCATAAAACAGATTAAAGCATTTGGTTTTTTTCCTGGCCTTCTACCTGTTGAATATAAAAAACAGAGACTTCTGTTATTCAGACCAGGAGCTACAAGTAAAATTTGAATTACAAGTAGTATCAATATCAGCTAAAAAGGTCATAATAAACCAGTAGAAAACTTGTGGGAATTTTTCTGAATGGCTTGCACTGTGCTTACTTAGCTCTGCATTATTTTCTGACCAGTCTCAAGTGTTCTGGAATTTTTCTGGCTTATTCTTAAGAAATACACCTGGTCTGTATTAGGAAAACAGTAAGAAAGAAAGAAAAGTCAGAATTTATTGCTAAATGTTGATTAAGTAGTTAGATGCAAACTACATGTGAATTAAACATTTCTAGGTTATTTCTGATGCTGAGAGGGAGCTTTCATGGTTAAAACCCCCTCTGGATCTTTCCAAGAGACATCTCCAGCCTGACTCTGATACAGCAATTTGGATTTGTTACACCAATTGACTGCAAAGAAAGAAATGTCAAACCCTCACATAAATGTCCTTTCTCTGACAAGCTCTCCCTCCTTTGAACTACAATAACGAGGACAACATTGTTTTGCTTTGCCACAAACGTTCCCCTAAGTTTTCTGAAGGCTTCAGAGGTTCGGTGGAATTTGACAAGAGGTATTTGGGCTTTTGTGTTTGCCTTTAATTGCTGCGCCCCGGGGTGGATGCCACTGCTGCTGCTGCTGCAGCTGGAGACCCCGGCTGACTGCCACAGCCTGCAGGAGTGGGACAGCACACAGCCTGCAGAAGTTTGCATGCTCAGAGCAAAGATTCTGCTTCCAAATGTTTGTCTAACTCTTATGCCTGGCAGCTTAAAGAGCTGCTGCCCTTCTACACGGTGAATAGGTGCTTATATTTCTATATTACGGGCTAACTCTGGAAATACACAGAAATAAAAGTTTATTGGGCTGTTGGTAATGGTTACACTGCGTCACAGTTTGGGTTAAAACCTTAGGTATTTCTGTCAGCTCTCCTTCAACAACAAACAAACTTCATCTGCTTGGTTTGGCTCTGCCACGGTTCATTTCAGGATGAACATTTGGTTATAAATTTCTTTACAGAAAGAAACCTAGACCTTCACAAACTATGGACAAGCTCAAATATTCAAAAACCATGGACAAGCCCACGAACTTCAACTGCAACAGAGGTGAACCCATTAATCAGACTTTTATAGCAGTGAGATAACCTTCTATGTGTACAGCTCTGTTAAAAACATATATTTAAAATTAGAAAATTTAAATAAAGCATGTGTGTTTTGTGATGGAACGTCCGCTAACATAAATACTTTTATGGCCACATAAAAATAGAAACATGAAATACTTAGTTTTTCCATAGGTCTGTTAAGCAACAGCCAGCGCTTTTATTAACATACTGTTTCTCTTTTTAATTGCACTTTTATTTAGAAAAATTCACAATCCTGACTTATGAGGAAAGTTCTGTGGAATCATACAGAAAACTCGAAATGCAAACATGCCTCATTCCTCTAAAACAGGAGACCGGTTCTTTACATGCCAGTAATTTTTTTTAGTCTTAGGGAGCCATTTGTTTCCCTTTCTCTCTTGAAAATAATTAAATAAATGGAAGTTTGCCCCACTTCCCCCCTCACACATCCACATACATGCACAGGACCAACAAAACTCAGTAATTTTCCACTGGCACAACAGCCTTTCAGTGCTTGCCATCTGCTGTGCTGGCAGGACCCACCAGAGCAGCTCCGGCAGCAAGGCAGCAACTGGAACGTCACGTTGTGAATATTCATTCCATTTTCATTGTCACAGCTGGGCCTCATCATCTCTCCCAGACTGACCTTGCCTCCCCCGAGTTCCCCGTGGCAGCTTTGGGGAGCAGACAGGAGTAAGGTACTGAAATCAAAGCTTACAACTCACAAACACCTGAGATCCCCAGTCAAAACCAGCTCCCATTCCTGCTGGGGGGTAGGGATGTCTGTCACTCCCACTGACCACTGTTACTGACACAGATTTTTAAGGACTTTTGCTCTGGGAAGAGAACTTTAGTGAAATACCACTTTTCTAGATCCATAACCAGTTTATTTTGAATTTATTTATCACAGAGTGTCTTTTCCCCTCTTGCTAATTCTGTTTCTGGGTTATGTGTCCGTGCTTCCTACATAGTGAACGTGAGTGCACAACTTCATAAGCTCAGGTTTCAAACGTGGGACCGGAGTTCAGATGTCCCAAAGGACAGTCAGTCTCTTCAGGGAGCACTCCTGCACCTCATTCAAGTTAAAACGTGCATATTTTAGGCTTCTGTTATTTCAAACCTACCAAATCTAATCCTTTCAAAAGCTGGTCTCAGCAGGTAGGTTCACAGCACTCAGGGAGGTGAATGGTGGATTCTCTGGGTCTGCCTGTAGATCCTGAAATTGTGAGGTCTCTGGACAAGAAATCTGCTTTAGTGCACAGAACTCCTAAGTTCCTTATCTCTACAAGTTCCTTATCCCTACATTTATTTTACAAGGTAAAATAAATCAAATCTGTCTGTCAGTTAAGTCCTCCTGGTCAGCAACTCTCCTCAAGTCAAGTGACGACATCAAGACAAACTGTCCCTCACTTCCACATGCTCCATGTCGTGATGGGAGCAGATCATTGTCCTTTGTCATTCCTCCAGTGTGAGCTCACAGATTTGCCTTCTGCACAGCTGAGGCCAGTCTAACTCCTGCCTGTGAGAGCTGTCACAACCACGGCCTCCAGCGAGTCCCAGCTGGCAGAGCTTGCTGAGTGCCAGGGTTTATGCTGGGCTGGATGGATGGGATGCCTTGGGAAGAGCATGGATTGCAGGTAGAGGGAGGCCATCCTGCCCTCTGCCCAGCCCTGGGAGGCACATCTGGAGTGCTGTGTCCAGCTCTGGGCTCCTCAGCACAGGAGGCACAGGGAGCTCCTGGACTGGGGCCAGCAGAGGCTGCAGAGATGATTGAGGGCCTGGAGCATCTCTGGCAGGGAAAGGCTGAGGGAGCTGGGGCTGTCCAGCCTGGAGAGCAGCCCCAGCTGAGAGGGGCCCTCAGCCCTGGGTGTCCCTGTCTGCAGGGAGGGCTCCGAGCAGGGCCCGGGCTCTGCTCCGGGGGCCCAGCAATGGCACCAGAGCCACGGGCAGGGACTGATCCCAGGAGGTTCCACCTGGGCAGGAGGCAGAACTTCTGTCCCGGGCAGTGACCGACTGTGGAGAGGATGGCGAGTCTCCCTCGCTGGGGATATTCCAGAACGGTCTGG